>ML677363.1:10437841-10660879 GCA_007922305.1 Dermatemys mawii
ATATATATATATAAAATTTGATCTCTCATTCATCTAATGTAGGAAATGAATTATATGAATTACCCTAATTATATGAATTACCCTAATCCAGTGAATTAATATACAGCAAAACAAAGTATACAATAATGTATGTCTTTTAAAGGGACATATTTACCCATAGAGTACTTTGAGTGCATTTTATAAGTCTAAAAATAAACAGACAATTAACTGCTCTCTGTAGAGATGTTATGGTAACTTTTGTTTTCAGTTGAGTTGTATTTAGAAAATTTAAAATAGCTGCCAAAGAATTTGAAGAAATATAAATGTTTTGATTAATTCTAACCTTTCTTCTAATCTTAAGGGATGAAGGAAAGGTAAAAATCAGCAAATAGGGTTTGCTAACAGTTTGAGTATGCTTTAGAAGAACTGGGCACAGCTTCCAAAAATTAGGTGCGGTCAGGGGCATCTCTCAATCATTATCTGCTACAGGATACCAAATTACAACTGCTAAATGCATTTTCACTCTGAAGGGAATGAGCAAGCTGCAGATGGATCTGCCTGGTACATGGAGCAACATTTCTTTAGAGTAGGTGGGACTTCAAATTACAGCCATTCCATTCTGGTATGGCAACAAAGAATTGCAGTCAGGTGTTGTGTGTCTGCTCCCTTTCTTCGGCATGGCATTTGGAAACATTTTCCTTAAGTGTTTGTGTGATCGGGCTTTGTTTGCTTTATTCCACACACTTCTAACTATTTAAACCTTGTTTCTCTGATTCCAATAAGAAACCTGAGTGTTTAATCACAAGACATCAGTGAAGTATTAAGGGGTTTTTTGTGTGTATTTTGAATTTCTGGTGACACAGATATTGGGACTGATGCTAACTTTGCTATTGTTAATGTGGTTCAGAATATCATGCTAAGCATGTTTTGTTGGAGTACACCAAATCAAAAACTGTTACAATGTAAAATGTGTTCTGCATTGGCAGAAAGATTCTAACTACTATTCTAGATTGCACAACTTTGTCCCATATACAAGTTAATGAGTTCTCTTTAAAATAAAAAAAAGGATAATCAAGACTATATAATTACCTTAATGTATATAGTTATAACTATACGAATTGTAATTATCTATATTTAAATTAATTACCTTAAATTGACTTCTGAGACCCATAGTTGTCTGGCCTCTTTCCCAAAGCATGGATGAAGTACTGCCATTTGTTTATATTGTGTGTGTATATCTATATATAGAGAGATTAGATTTTAATAGCTTGCAGGAAAATAGCATGTACAACAAGCATTAACAATAGAATGCCAACACCTGGACAGTAAAATCTTTCCGTTCCAATTTCTGAGATCACTTTGCTACCTTCATCTTCCCTTAGGGGCATCTTTAAAACAATGCTGGTAATCCTTGCAAAATGACGACATGTCCCAGTGAACCTGCACTACGCTTCTGAGCATTGTCTGGTTTTGTAAGGGGGGTGGGAGGGGAAGTGGGAAAAATTCAGATACTGTAGCATTGGTAAACTGCCAAAACAAGAGATTTTGTGTCCAGCCTTGACCCGAGGTCAACTGGCCCAGTTGTATCCATAACCAAATACACATGATATATAATTAATCAGGCAGTTAAGCACTACGATGTCCTAAACTAGTTAAAAGAATTCAGAAAGGCATTCAAACACAACATAATAAACAGCTGTGCAACTTTATGCAGCTTGGGAGATGAACTCTTAATGTTCTAATCTGTACAAATAATTGTAGCCTTGTAAATTTACCTGAAACAAGAACAATTCTAGTACAATTAGGCAGGAAATAAATGGCTTATTTCTTCCTTTTCCTTTACTTTGATGGAACCTGGAATATGCAGATCGTTCAAGGGGATCATACAATCTATATACACAGATTTTTGTGAAGCTAGGATAGGTTGCCACCTGTTCTGCACATGTGGGTCTGGATCTTTTTTATTACTTAGAATTACTTTCTAACAGCATTCTGAACTGCGGAATTGTCCAAGACTTAGATTCTTTTCTGAACTTCTCCAAACTTAATGTGTCCAACTGAACATGAAATATTTTATGGTTTGCCCCCTTAATTCATCATTGAGTCTGAAAACTTTGAATTCAGATAAAATGTAAAGGTTCTCTCTCCATCCTTTCCTGGTTTTAGTAATCTTCTGTGGTTTTCAGCTGAAGCTTGCCCAAAATACCCAGACTAGTCTTTGGGTCCCAGAAGATTTTTTTTTTTTTTTTGAGCAAACAGCTTTTTAATAGGGTAATCAATTTCTACTAGAACTGGTCAAAATTTCATTTTCATAAAAATAGACTTCCTAGAATTTCCACTGTCTTTTTTCTGACTCTCTCTTCTAAAAGAGGAAAACTTTCAACTTTTTGAAAATTGTTTTTTACCAGAAACATTGAAATGACACTATTTTCATTTCATGTGAGAACGTGAGAAAAATCCTCATTTTTCAATCTATTCTATTCTGAACTTTGCATTAACATATCTAGCATCTGGTCATTTAGCTTGCATTTGTGACTAATTTTTTTAGTAGGGCAAAGGTTTGACAACCTTAAGCCATGTGATTTTTTTTCTTGTGGTTTAGGTATTTCTTAGCAAATATTTCACATAACTCTACCTTAAAGACGTGGTTCTACTTACGTTTTCATCAGTATGCTAAATATTACAGAATAAATCATCCTCATACAAATAGCAAAAAAATCTGAAATAGATTAATAATCTAAAAACAGTGGTTCTATTAACAAACCTTGTCTCAAGACTGTAGGCAAGATCATCATAGAACTTCTCATTTTTAAAGGAACTGAAAATAAAATAAAGCTATCTTACTGAAAATGTACTTGATAGATCTTTGTGTGCTTTCCTTCCCCAAGTAGATATTTAAAGTGTGTGTGTGTGTGTATATATATATATATCAACATTGAGGATAAAAGAATGAGAAGCTCATTGATTCTCAAACTTCCTGTTATATATTTATGGAAATGATGATTCATCCTCCATTATTGAGATTCTATCATCACATAATATTTGACTTTGTCCATTGAAGGACATCGAAGTCTAAGGTGGATCAGAACTGACTCGGGAAAGCAAACCCATAATATGTTTATGCACGTCTATGTAAGATTGCAAACTAAAATATCAGATCTCACATAGCTTGGATCTGGATCCTCGCATCTCGCTTCAGATGGACCTCTCATTACTTGACTTAAATCTATATGGACTTGATTTCAAGGCTTAATAGCTCAGTATCTGTGTGTGTATGTGTATATATAATATAAAGAACCTTCACTTGCTGTCTGAACCAACCAAACTTTTTATGACAGTTTTGCAGAATAATTGTTCCACCTTTCTTTCCTTCTGATTTTTCTGGTTTGGTCAGAAAATATTACTTTATCGTAGCCTCTCCACTGTCTTGCAATTTGTGAAAGCAGCTGTTGTACTCGCAAAGAAAAAAAATTATATTAAAATATAGGTTGCAGCATGTGCCTGTATGGTGGGGCACAAGACACAATCATGAGTTTGCAGGCAAGATCTCAAACTATTCATAAAGCCTCTTTTGTTTAACTTTAGAAAATTAATAATTACCCTAGAATATAAACAGCTGTATTTTGCAAGTTTCTATGGCTGGATTTTGGTTGTGCAAAAAAGCATATGCAAATTATAATAGAATGTAGCAAGCAATTAGTCCTGTAAGTCTAATAATTTAAATTAGACTTTGAAAAGAGTCTATTCACATTAATACCATTGTTTTTCAGATATCATCTCCCTTAGACCATCTAGACCAATATCCTAATTTTGGAATTGATTTATATTTGATGCTAAGAAGAAAGTGACAATCCCACTAGAAAATACACCTTATAGACAGAGTATGTCTTCCCTGCCTGCCGATCCGGTGAGTAGTGATCAATCTATTGGCGATCTGTGTATCGGATCTCATCAAAACACAAATCAATTGCCAAAGGCACTCCCATCAACTCCGGAACTCAAGCTCGCCAAAAGGCACAAGCTGGAGTCAATGGGAGAGCGCATTGTCACCTTAAAGAGGGCAGGTAAGTCGGCCTAAGATGCGCTGACTTCAGCTAAGTTATTCACAGAGCTGAAGTTGCGTATCTTAGGTCTCATAGACTCTAACGTCAGAAGGGACCATTATGATCATCTAGTCTGACCTCCTGCACAATGCAGGCCACAGAATTTCACCCATCCTTTCCTACAATATACCTATCCTCTATATCTGAGCTATTGAAGTCCTCAAATCTTGGCTTAAGGACTTCAAGGTACAGAGAATCCTCCAGCAAGTGACCCATGCCCCCTGCTGCAGAGGAAGGTGAAAAACCTCCAGGGCCTCTGCCAATCTGCCCTGGAGGAAAATTCCTTCCTGATCCCAATATGGTGATCAGCTGAACCCTGAGCATGTGGGCAAGACTCACCAGCCAGACATCCAGGAAAGAATTCTCTGTAGTAACTTAGATCCCATCTCCTCCACCTTTCCATTATATATGACCAGGCCCATCTATTACCATAGTCAAAGATCAATTGCCAAAATTGTGTTATCCCATCACACCATCTCCTCCATAAACGTATCTGGCTTCAAGATGAAGCTTGATAAGTCCTTGCCCCACTGCTTCCTTTGGAAGGCTGTTCCAGAATTTCACTCCTCTGATGGTTAGAAACCTTTGCCTAATTTCAAGTCTAAACTTCCTGTTGCCCAGTTTATATCCATTTGTTCTTTTGGCCACATTAGTACTGAGATTAAATAATTCCTCTCCCTCCATGGTATTTATCCTTCTGATATATTTATAGAGAGTAATCATCTCCCCTCAGCCGCCTTTTGGCTAGACTATACAAGCCAAGCTCCCTGAGTCTCCCCTCAAAGACAGGTTTTCCATTCCTTGGATAATCCTAGTAGCCCTTCTCTGCACCTGTTCTAGTCTGAATTCATCCTTCTTAAACATGGGAGGCCAGAACTGCACACAGTCAACCCCTCCCCTAGTGTAAGCCTAAGTCTCTGACTCTGTCAGAAGGAACCTTTTATGATCATCTACTCTGACCTCCTGCACAATGGAGGCCACAATCTCACCCACCCAGTCCTGTAATCAATAGATCAGACAGAGTTTAGGGATTTAAGTCCTCAAATCATGGTTTAAAGACTTCAGGGTGCAGAGAATCCTCCAGCAAGTGAATTGTGCCCTATGATGCAGAGGAAAGCAAAAAACCCCCAGGGCCTCTGCTAATCTTCTCTGGAGGAAAATTCCTTCCCAACTCCAAATATGGTGATCAGCTAAACCCTGAGCATGTGGGCAAGACTCACCAGCCAGACATCCAGGAAAGAACTCTCTGCAATGACTCAGATCCCACCCAATCTAACATCCTATCACAGGTCATTGGGTCTGACTGCTAATAGTCAAAGATCAATTAATTTCCCAAAATTGCTATCCCATCATACCAGCTCCTTCATAAACTCAAGCTTAGTTTTGAAGCCAGATAGGTCTCTTGCCCTGACTCCTCCTCTTGGAAGGCTGTTCCAGAATTTCACTTCTCTGATGGTTAGAAAATCTTTAATGTCCGGTATAAACTTCCTCTGGCCAGTTTATATCTATTTGTTGTGTCCACATTGTTCTGAGCTTAAATAATTCCCTTCCCTCCCTGGTATTTATCCCCTCTGATATTTATAGAGAGCTATCATATCTTCCCCCAGCCTCTTTTTGGTTAGGCTAAACAATCCAAGCTCTTTGAGTCTCCTGTCATTAGACAGGTTTTCCATTCCTTGGATCATCCTAGTAGCCCAAACTGAAACAGGTACAGAGAAGAACTCCTCCTCCTTAAACATGGAAGACCAGAACTGCACACAGTATTCCAGATGAGGTCTCACCAGTACTTTGTGTAATGGTACTAATACCTTTTATCTCTACTGGAAATATCTTGCCCAATGCATCTCAAGACCACATTAGCTTTTTACACTGCCATATCACATTGGCAGCTCATGGTTGACCACAGGATGACTAATACTTTGAGATACTACTTGTCCTCCATTACTTCCAAATGATGGATCCCCAGCTTATAACTAAAATTCTTGTTGTTAATCCCTAAATGCATGACCGTGGAACTATGCAATACTGTAGCATTAGGGATGCATGTAGATGGGGAATTCCTTCCTGTTAACAGTTGATGATCATCTTATACATTGAAGTGAAGTATGAAGATTAGTATTAGAGGATTTTCAAATGAGTTTCAGAAGAGTTTTGATTATGCTTTAAACATCTATGTAGTATTAGACAAAGGAGTCACATGGTGCTACCTGGATTTTTCTGAACATATTTCTTCAGAAGATCTCTGCTTCAGGAGTTGTGTACCACTCATCAGTCCCAAGAACCTTTTAAAACTAGTTAACCATTAAGTGCTGTATAAATATCATCCTGTGACTCCAAATGTTTTAGATGAGGGTATATAGGACCTACCCCACAAATCCCATTGTTTATCCACCTCTTTAATCTATTACAAGACTTCTAGGAGGAGTTGCCAGTAAGTATAGATTGAAAAAATCAGTACTTGCAAAGGTTAACCTTCTTTTCACTTTTGCAGAATTGTCTGCAGATCCAAACTATAGAAGATTAACAAGCAAAATCAATTTACAGAAAGAAGGCTGGGGCATACTAAGTAAGGCCACAAGCTTCATGAGGGAGAAAACCTGTGAAATGTTGAAGTTTGGGGGCTCCACGTTTGTATGCAAGAGTCTGCCCATGCAGAGCTTGTTGCAGTGTCTGGGCATAAGTAGTGTTGGACTTGTCTCCCAAAACAAGCAACTGCTCTAGCTTTCATGAGTGCTTCTCCAGTTACAACAGTTTGAATGACTTCCTGAGCAGAGAGAGAATTAAAATCTGCTCACAACTAACACCAAACTCTGGAAACTGAACAAGCATTGGCTGCTGTCAGAGGACTGGCTCTCCAAGCAGCTGTTGATGTTGGGGAGAAAGTGAAGATAGCTTGAAGTAGACTGGCCCAGAACATTCAGATTTCTGGGTTAAATGTATGTGCATGATTCTATGGGGAATCTGCTAGAACAGTTATGTGAAGTAAAATTACCTTAAAATCATTTCTAAATGTCTAATGGCTGAAGAGGCAAGAAAGGACTTGACAGAGGTAAAGTAGGTAAAATGTGCTTCTAATGTAAGTGAAAATGTCTTAACAAAAAATAACAATCTGGGATGGCTCCAAAGGCCAGATCCAAAGCCTGTGAAAGTTATTAGGAATCTCAACGGACTTTGGATTAGGCCCTAAAAGAATAGATCTACATTACACTGGCCATCCAACCTTCTCTTAATCACCTGTTTCAAAGTTGACATTTTATTGAACCATTACATTATTCAGGGAGACAATTAATTCCTTTCTTATAAATAAGTACACTAGAGATTACCCTAAATATTCAGCTGAATTAAAAATCTTGAAGTAAAATCATCAATGTAATTATTTTCAGCAGCCAATATCTGTGTAGTCATCCCTTACTTGGTTTGAAGGAACGAATCTGTGGTGCCACCACGTTCAAATGCTTCCAACACAGGGAAAATAGGGGAGCAACCAAAGGCATTTGTTTTACATTTAGTTATCTTTATGGTCTAGTCTTTTTTTTGTGGGTTTTTTTTTTTTGTTCCTATTTTCCCACAGTAAGAGGTGACCAAACAGTTTTCACTGCTGTATGCTACTTGAACAACGAAGTTCAATCTAGGATATTTTATTTGTAATGAGCAAACCTAGTACAATACGGTTGTTTGAAATTGCTTTGTCTTGCTGGCATATAGCATTGCATAAAATCAGAATTTGACCTTTCCTTGAATATTCTTAGCACAACTCAAGTGTTTGAATGGAAGGGTTGAGAAGTGATTTACTTACAAACATTGATTATACTGGAATTCTTTTTTTGGCTGTGAGGTAGACCCTTTACCTACTTGGGGGAACTAACTTCATCTCAAATACTCAAGGCTTGCTTACTTATCAAAATTCAGACTTATGTGGCTTAATCCAGTACTATTTGTTACTGCTTTTTTCATGTCCATTTTGTAATTGAAAGTTGTGCTTGTATAAATGAAGAGATTTGTTAACAGCTTTGCCCACATTCCCATGAGACAAAAATTAACCACAGGAAAAAGTCACTCTGATTATTTAAGACATTGCGAGTATAAGTTCCAGAAAAATATGAGCACTTCACTGAAAACTAAACATCTAGCACTGGCACTTATCTAAGGCACTGAGGTCTCACAGAATAACTATAGGTTTCATACAATACTTTCACTGGTTACTATCTACAGGTATGTTCTCCCATTTTGTCATTTTCCATAAAAATCAGTCTATTAGAAACTGGAAGAAAGACTTTATGTACCAGTTTGTAAATGGTGGGCTTTGTCAGTGATATGACATACTGCCCTGTCTTCATAAATACTGGTACCTTTGTGCCCTGAACTTCCTTTTATTATATAAATATCAACACTGTCTGTTTTACCTTGCAAGATGCTGCTTCTATGACTTGTGAAACTAAGAAATTCAGTTTGTTTTTTTCATAAAGCAGTCTGGAGTTGTAAATGCAAGTGTAATCAATGTTTGATATTTTTTTGCATAATTACATTCAGATGCTAAGTGTGAAGCATTTTGACAGATTCACATGCAACAGCCTCTTTAAGGCTTTGAAGAAAATTCATCATGGAAAGCTTTTATCTTTTGGTGGGAGTAATAACATTTGAGGCTCCATCACACTTAGTCACCAAATTCCAGGTGGAAAGGTATTTATGAGATGGATTGTTTAATGTGCTTTTTGAAAAGCAACTTATGGGACCATTCCTCATGCATGCTGCTAGACCAGGGGAGCTAACCAGATACCATGAGTAAAACAGACCATAAAAATTTGGAATTTTCATTCTTAGTGGAATTCATTTGATAAAAACCTAGCTAAAGTGTGCCATTCTTTAAAGAGTGGCACATTGATCTGTTTAGCTTCACTGTTGGATTCTCTCTACCAATCAAAACAGATAAGGCTGAGTTCATTTATTCAGTTCAATGGAGGTAGATGAATTTGACTTGAACAAGCTCTCAATGAGGAAAAGATAATGGTTGTATGTACTCTTTGTTCAGCGTCAATAAGATCTACTTGAGAATGCCATTTCAATTATCACAATCTTCAATTGCAAGTAAATAGCTCTCAAAGATCCCATGGAAGAAGGGGGCAGAGCAGATACTCGAATTTTTAAGCATGACAGATCAGATCCTCTTGTCTCCTCCTTCCCATCTGGCACCAAAGGGCTGCAGTATGGTCTTTAGCATAAGATTAGAAACCTAATTAGAAGTCAGAAATTTGTAGAGCTGTGTGGAGGACATTAAGGATTTTGAGATTCCAAAACTTGTGCTGTTTCTGAATCAATTTCAGTGTTTAGGTTTCTCTGTGAAAGAAAATACTCCCCCTTACCTACTATAATTGTTTGGACAAAACTGAAATCTTATTCTGATTTTCACTTATTATATGCAATAAATACACTTTTGAAAAGGAAAAATCCAAATGTTTAGTGTTTATATAGGATATTTCAACATTATTGGAACAGCATTCCATTTTTTCTGTGAACATTTTGGCAAAATCAACAAGATTTTGATGAATTATGTCTTTTGATGGACAATGGTTTTAAAGGTTCTCTTGTGGTGGTGGTTTTGGTGTCTGGGTTTTTTACTAGCTCTAATTCTAACCTAGTTTTGTTAGGTAAACAAAAGCACACAGCAGCTCCCTCTCTGGCCTTGGGCAAACCATTTACAACCTCTGCTTTAGTTCTTCCTGTCATTAAATTTAAGATGACATTTACCTTCCTCAAGGTAAATTAGTTATAGCTAAATCCTATTATAGAGCCATGCTCTTGCTTGTATCTCTTGCAGAGGGATACAAGGAGTGTTTGCATTCCCAAGGAAGCAGAGAGCATGATCTCCATAACATTCAAGAGTGATAGGAGAGGAGGCTGGTTAACATGCCATTGCATACACTGTTACTGGGGAGCTGAACAGGGAGAAGATGAAGTCTGCAGTCTAAATCCTGTTAGGTCCTCATGTGACTCATACTATTTCTGGAAAAAATCCCCTTGATTTGGTGTGGGAAGAAGGAAAGGGGTGAGCTACATTCCTAAAATGCTATGCTTTGGGCACTGTCTCTCACAATGCCATGGATTTGTAAGAAACAAAGCCTGCCAGCAGTTTTTGCAAAGCAGTGTTACAGCATGTATTTCATCTCGGGTAATTGCTTTGCTTTGGGCCAGTTGAGACAATGCACCCAGGTCTGGAACAATCTGTTATTTATGAAACACTAGTTCACCTTGCCTAATGCTTTCTACCACTTGACTGTTTCCACAGAGCAAGTGGTATAATAAACTTCAGAAAATGATCTCACACTACAAGTAGATGAATACTCATTTATACTATAAAATTACTTAAATGTTCAGTAGGTTACAGAAGTGTGTGGTTTTTTTTAAAAAAAAAAAAAAAAGTAAAAGGGGATCCTTGTCCTAAAGTCAAGTGCAATTGCTATAAGGTCAGCTTGTTAGTTTGACACCACTCTACCTTGCAGGTGGTGAAGAGTGATGCCATCTTCCTTCCATATTCCAAAAAGGATCTGGCCAGCACCTATGATTATGAGCTTGAAGAGTAGATGGTGTCTATGGCTTCCCCTTAGCTGAACAGATAGCAAGTGTCAAAAATCAGGACTGGAGTAATGGGCCTCTGTGAGGTAAGACCCAAAATTGGGACTCCCCCCATAAAATCATGACATCTGGCCACCCTACTTCCCACTAGTCTGTTCTTCCCTCCCTCACTCTCTATGAAAGTAGAGAGCAGTCTTTGCATTGCTGCCCCAGCTTGCCAGCCACTGCATACTCAATAAATCTAACCTATTTTTTTTAGACAATGGATTTCCCTTAATGAGAGTTAGAAAAATTGAGAGATGGGGCACAAATAGGAATAATGTATTTCCTGCAATTACTTCCATAGTGACAGATGGAAAAACAGCTGCCTTTGAAAAGTGTTCCAACTACAGCCAGTAGCACAGGAGTATTTCAACTGTCCATTTTGCAGTCCCCTCTACATTGTGTTTATACAGACTGAGGACTAGACTTTTCCTTCAGGCTCACATGGTGGATTTTGATTCAGATAGTCAGGACTCCTGGGATATGAGAAGCTCTAAAAGAGTCAAATGCATGGAAGAAGAGCAGAATCTCTGAACTGGGATTGCTCATATAGTTCTAAGAGACTTTGGTTTTGACTGTGCATCAGTTCTAAAGACACAATGCGTAGCATGCTAAAGAATTGGTGAATTAAAAGTCTGTTTTTAAACATAGCAAGACTGACTGGCTTCCCAGATGGAACTCATTAGACTTTGTACATGAGCACACATGGAAGAAAGTTGGGAAAATGTTGTTCTTCAGTGGGATAGTCTGGTTCCAATATGGATTAATTCAGTCACTTCATGTGCATGAAGTTGCATGCTCTCTATCAGTAACTTTAGTGTATGTTATAAATAGCTATGTGCCTTAATCTGTGTTGCGATACATATTTGCAAATATCAATAGAATTGAAAACTGGTGTTCTAGGCATCTATTAGACACAGCTTGATAAATTGTTAAAGCAAATGGAATTTTTGAAGTGCCACAAAATGTGCAAAGTGGGTCTCTTGCTTCTGTAGATGCATGTATGGCTATATACTATGTGGCTTTCATTGTGGTCTCTATTTGCAGTCTGTTCTTAAGGTTACAGTGCTGGAAGGTCCTTGAAGATATTGAAGGGATAGATGATGCTACCATAACTTTATTTTAAAATCAGTTGTAGCTAGATGTTCCTATATTTTCCTAAATAGACATTTTTTCAATATAAACCATAGAAGTAAAATGAAATGAAGGTTCTCCACCTACAGGGACACAATTCACCACATTGTAGTGGAACTTTCAGCATCCAAATGAGTTAAGTAATCTTTTTAAAAAATACAAGTAATCCATTCTGTGAAATCCTCTGTGGCAATTCTCAGCTTGCTAAAAATACCCCAGAATGTGTCACAACAAATGCCCACTGTTGCCACCCATGGCATCTGTTGTGCCGTTTAGGTCTGACTCCTGCCATGACCTGCATACATAGACTGATGTCAGCAAGATTCTGCATGTGCACAGGGGTCCCACAGCATAGCGCTTATTGCAGGATCAGGGACCTGATGAGATTGCTAAAAGTAAAGATATGAAGAGTAGAACCTACCACAGAACAGCTCAGCAATGTGTCCGTACATGGACACAAGAAACGAGAATTCTGAGACTTGGGTAATTTTTCAAAAAATTGAATGATATACCAGTGTCCATCACTAAGTGTGGTAATTTTGTCATGTCTGTCATACAACGTTAGTGCCAACCCCTGCCATGAAACTCAATGAGAGTATAATGTGAAGAACAGGAAAATCTGTGCAAGACAAATAAACAAGGATGTATTCTGGAATACCTTCTGTACACCAGGAAGCATGGCGGATAGGTGATGAGGAGTGGGGGGTATACATGTAAAAATATAGCTAACCAGCATTTCTATGCTATGGGTGACAGAATTGCATATAAATCTAGAATTAACTGTTTTCATTTCAGCTTTGTAGCTTTAAGAGGAAGCAGTACATTAGCTGCCACCCAATGAGTGATGTTGTGCCAGCTGACATGGAACAGTCTCATGTAATTAAAACCAGTGATCTAAAACATCTGCCCATCTCCTTGTGTATTCTGTTTGCCTATTATACCATGATGGATATTTTTTAATTTGCTTAAGAAATTTTTACTATAATGTATCATTTCCAAATGAATCTTTAACCTATATTCCAGCAGTGATTATAATACTAGTTTATGTAAAAAAATCATATTGAAACATGTTACTTTTGTTATGAGTTTCTTGGGGTACTTAGAAATACTTAGAATAAAGCTGCCTGTAAAGAACATTTTTTTTCCCCCACTGTTTTTTTCACTTCATTGCTTTGATTTTTCGTAAGTTGTATTCTACTTTTTGAGAGTTCATTAAACACAATAAATTGTAAGTGTTAAGGATAGAGATGTCTTCTGGCAATATTTGTATATAAACAGAAATGCTGCTGTGTCAAACAGATGTATAAAATGTCTCTAGGTGGTAGAATTTTGCTTGAAGCAAGTAATTAGCAAATGAAATGACACAAACTATCATGCAAGGAGTGGTAGCACTAACTATATGAGGAAGTAAAACATGATTTGACAAGCAGGTTTAGTGTTTTTGCTACATAATTGTTCAAGAAGGTCAGATTTATTTAGCATATCCTGTTATCTACTATAGCAGGGGTGGGCAAACTTTTTTGCTTGAGGGCCACATCATGGTTCTAAAACTGCATGGAGGGCCAGGTAAAGGGTGAGCAGATGTCCTGATTTTATAGGGACAGTCCTGATTTTTGGGTCTCTTATATAGGCTCCTATTACCCCACTCCCTGTCCCAATTTTTCACATTTGCTGTCTGGTCACCCAGGCCAGGTAGGGAAGGCTCTGCCTTCCCAAACAGCCTGCCTGCGCCTACTCCCTCCCACGTGCTGACCATGTCCTGATTGGATGGGTTGGGGATTCTGAGGGGGAAAACTCCCTTGTTCCCCTACCACCCCTTCCCAGGACTGCCTTATCCACACCTCCACCCCTGACAGGCCTCCTGGGACTCCCACACCTATGCAACCTCCCCTGTCTCCTAGATTCCCCCCAGGACTTCCTGCCCCATCCACCCCCCTCATTTCCCATACCCTTACTATGCCACTCAGAGCACCAGGACTGGCAGCTGTGAAGCCTGGCTGGAGACAGCCACGCTGCCCAGCAGGAGCTTTCAGACCTGCCACTCAGAGCCCTGGCGGCATGGCGAGCTGAGGCTGCAGGGGAAGGGCCAGGGGCTAGCCTCCCCAGCCAGGAGCTTGAGGATCAGGCAGGACAGTCCCACGGGCCAGATATACCATAGTACAGAGCCTGCAGGCCATAAATCCATGTAGCTCCACCATCTTCAATGCTAATTTACATCAGCTGACAATCTATCCCTTTAGTTTTAGTTAAGATAAGAAAAAGCTTGTCCTGTTAGCTGGTGGAAGTTGCTGTGGACTCCTATCTAGGAAGGAACAAAGACCAAGCTAACCCTTTAATATAAGGTTTTGGATGATCACCAAGTAGGGAGTGGAAACATCGCACTGACAAACTTGGGGGTTGGAGGGGACAGTTTAAGCTGCAGTTGTAACTTCAAGGGAAATTTTTGGCAAGAATGTTGATGAATAGATAGATGCTATTCATATTAGATTAAGTTCACTCCTGTGCATAGGGCTAGTATGAAGTCTGTGCATCACTTGAGTCCCACTTGACCTTTATTTTAAACATTAAGTGGGAGTTAAGTTCCACATATAGGTGGGGGCTGAGCAAAAGTGAATTTACCCATAGAATGTTTGACCTAAATTACTATGTACCTTGACCTCTTCAATTAACCTAATGTTAGCGTCAGGCATGATGTCTGGATTGACCTCATTTTGGAATATGAACTGCATTTTCTTATTTTGCTCCAGTTTATTGCAGTGGAAACATGAACACTCCAAATGCTCCTTGAGCTATTTTGATGAACCATTTTGAGACTGTACGTGTTCTCCAGGTTTCTTCTCCAATCTGATCCAAAGTCCATGCTGGAAAACTGAAACCGTGTGGATTGCAAATCCTTTTCAAATTCATTAGCATAAGTTTGACATTTATTTGTAACTTTCACTAAGTTTTTAGGGGCAATGAGTTATGAAAATATTGATATGGTTAATCAGATATATTAGTAATGGAGAATAATTAAAATATAGCAAGTAACTTTACACCATTTATGTCTTGTCTCTTTAGTAGGGTTACAGTTCTCTAACTGCCCAATAAAGCTACAGAGAATTTACTCATAGCTGCTTTATTAGTACTGTAACTCAGGTCCTTCTTTTGAAGTCCAGCAACTGACTGTTAAAGTATCTTAAGGAAGTCGCAAGATTTGTGTATTAGGTTTTTACTAGTTTAAAAATGTTGAAATGAAGGCAATAAATAAACTTACAATAGGTTTCAAGACTGAAGCTGAAACAAACCAGATCAACCACAATCCTCACCTTAGAAGTTTTGGCAAGTAAAATTCATTGTGTTGTAATTATTCTTAACAGTGACTTGTTTCTAGTTTGAAACATTTAGTTCGGTCTTAGGCATTTACTCCATTCCACTGTGATACTACAAAAATATCCATGAATAAGACCTATCTTGTAGCCAAGAATTTGCAGGTTAATGAAAGAAACCAACTGAAACTAGAATAGCCTTGAATGAAGTACTAAACTAATATTAAGCATCACTACTATATCAGCTCCAGCAACTGCACAATCATGATAAAAGGAAAGCAGTGAAAAATAATTATTAGCTCCTTAACTGAGACAGAAAAAGCAATATAATGGTCAGTGATAGCTGGCATAAAAAATAAAGGAAAATAAAATTCCTGGGTCATGAATGTGAACTTGTTTCATTAGCTGTAACATGGAGAAGGATGTGCCTGCTGGAGGTTCAGGGATCTGCAAGGGAGAACACAGTGCAGTTGGAAGTATATAGGACCAGGCTTTTTTAAAGAGCTTAGCACAGTGCTCTGAAGGGCTCTGTTCTCATTTAGGCACCAAAAGTGCCCTTAATTTGAAAAGATGGATCTAGGTCTTTTGGGGGAAAATAACTGGCCCCCATTCTTGATGTTGAACACTGAAAAACTTGACTCATGCTGTTGATAGTTTGCTAGACTATTAAGCTTTTGTCTTCAATTGTTAATATGGCAGATTCCATATTTTCCCCTCAAGTTGAGATTTTTTTTTTAGTTTTGACACTCTAAAATTAGTCAATAGATATCTGTTGGGTGTGGATAACTATGAATAGCAGGCTACTGCAATATGTGCCTAAATATGGACTGAGGGACCTAACTTTGAGTTCCTGCTTTTGAAAAGCTTTCCTACGAAGCTTGAATGGTAATCATGACAGTGCAACATTGAGATTTAACATTGAGAAATTGTATATACTCCTCTGTCATGTTGGTCATACTGCCCAAGGGGCAAAGAAAAGAAAGCTGGGAGTTCCATTTCAATCTCTTTTGGATGATTTCTGGTGCCTAGAAGCCAATTTTCCAGCCACACTGGAGAATAGGGTCCCACTACTATCAAATCAGTGTAAGAATAGAATAAAGAAAAGTTGGCTTGGAAATGAATGAGATTAATCTTGAGGCACATTTTAAAATCATAAGGACCACTTGAGTAATTAAAGTTGTACATATGCTTAGATGCTTTGCTGGATTAGAAGCCTTGTGCAACATTTTGCAAGAGCAAACTCAGTGACAGAAACACCCAAAGTTGTGAGGAGGAAGTATGGTTCAATGAACAGGAAACTGGAATAGGATTTGGGAGGCCTGTGTCTTAGTATTAACTTGCTTCAGTAACCCCATATGTAAAGTGGGGGTAATAATGCTGCCTGTCTTAGTAAATTGCTTTTAAGATCTATTGATCTTAAATACAAACATGCTAAGTTTTTTCGCAGTGTTTTTTCCCACTCTTAAATCTAACTTCAAGGCATTTCTCTTTTCACTAAATGGTAAAAGTCAGCAAAAGACTTTCTTAAAATTTAAAAAACAATCTCAACTTTTGTTTGGCGGTTGCTCATTTCAGTGCGTTTAACACCTATAATTTCTTAAAATGGAATTAAATACTGAATTTTTATAAAGGTTTCTAAAGTCAGAAAAGACAGGCTAGAAATCTGGTAAGAATAATTGTGTGGATTGTCTTTTAATTATCTTCAATAAAACTGAATATTTTTAGTTTACATTATACTGACATAGTCCTGATCCACTGAGTTAACTTTGCTTTTAATAGCTCATGAAGTAGTCTGACTTTCCTTAGATCAACAAACCTCTTTTCTTTTAATATTACTGTTTTTCAAAGGATTTTCAGATATTTTCTGTAAGTGTTAGAGCACTTGTATCTCTCCAGACTCTGAGCTACACTTTTGAAACGATCAAGTAGCGTTAATGTTTGAGTTTAAAACTGTACACATGGAACTTGTTCCAGTCTGTCACTTATCAAAGCCAATGGAATACGTGCCAAAACTTAATAGCATGTTATATGTGAAGACTACTCTGAATCCATTAGGGATTACTACACTGCCAGTTTGTCAGGTGGAGATAGTTTTATTAATGAATAAGAAAAAAAGATTATGTACTCTTAGACTAGTTAGGTTTTTTGTTCTTAGGTGAAATATCAATAACTGAAGAAAATGTTAGTGTGAGGGTCATACCTGGCAACATCTATTCCACAGGACAAAACTTGGTATAACATCCAATTAGCATAAATACAATTTCTCCTGTGCAAATAGATACCATTGCCCCATAAACTCAAACTATTTTTGTTGCTCATTTTCCTCATGCTTCTAAATGTCCTTAGGTTTTGTTCTACTAAAATGCATGGAATATAGAAAACATTTAGAATTAACCAAATCTTAAATTGTGTCCCAAATAGAAGATTGAGAATCCATTTCTGCCACTCTTGTACATATTGGGTTAGACTCTGTTCTTTCTGTCAGTGAAGAAAAAAAATTGGTATTCTGTTCCCTGGCTTTGGCTACTGAATATTTTCACACCTGTATTAGTTTACCTGGGCTGGCCAGGTAGAGAGAAAATCATGGTTTTACCCATTCCCCCCTCTGCCCACCTGTGGGGGAGGTCACTGGGCAAGAATCCCATGTTTCTCACCCTTCTCTCTCTCTTTCTGCAGTGAAACTGTATGGATGCCTCATAGGGGCAACTTATTTATCCTCAAAGGTGCAGCCTGGAGGGGTAGTACCTTATTCTGTGTGAAGTTTCACTGAACTAATGGGACTACTTGCAGAGTGAGGTAGTCATCAGTCTAGATGAGGGATGGCAAAATGTTTGCAGCTGGTAAAACCTCTATCATGAATCTATCAAAATTTACCTGGTTCTACATTCAAAAACCTTTTGCTAAGGAGAAACTAGTGGATTTCATCCACTATCTGGATGTATGTCTGAGGTGGAGTGATATTGATGAGAAGCTGCATGGTCTTGCGTATTAGACTTGTAATTCACAAGACTTGGATTTAGGATCTCCTGAGTTCCCACAATTTGCTGCTACCTTGCTTTGATACTTAGCATGCATTTGCATGATGTAGGTAATATCTCTATCCCCATCTTGATGGGGGAGATGACAGCAGAAGAAAGTTAATTGACTATCCCAAGATGTTAGTGTAACCTGCTGGTCTGTGCCTGAGCCACAGAGGTTGAGAGCTGACAGCTCCCAGTGGTAGAGCTTGGATCTTTAGCTGGGCTCCTTAGTTCAAGATGTAGAGTCCTCATCCTTTCAGTTCTAGTTTCCTGATTAAATCCATTGTGTGACTAAGATGGAGGCTATCATACAAGAAATAATTCTCTCTTGATGTTGGGTACTATGCTGTGATCTTGCCTCACTTGTGTGTGTGTGTGTGGGGGGGGAAATCACTCATCCACATTTTTTTAAAATCCATATATAAGGGAGATGAAAGCATGCAAAAAATTGGTGGAAAAATTTTACATATGCTTTCTGAACATTTTCCATCCATGCCACATGTTTTATTCAGCCCTTAATTTGTAATGAAAGATGGCAGGGCTCAAGCAATTCTTTTTACATGCATAACTGATGCAGCAAGCCCAGAGGTGTCAGGGCTATGAACTGCTAAGCCTAGAGGTGACATGTCTTAGCCCTGGCACAAATTAAACACTGGTTTTACTGTGAAAAGAAATTTAGTGATTTCAGATATTGCACTGCTTCTTTTCCATAAAATTGCTAATTTATGGATACTGTGACAAAGCTCCAAGTTTGTACTTGTGGGTCCTGCACTTCCTGGCAGATTTAGGGGCCTCAAACTCATCTAGGCCCCAGAGTGACTTCCCTTTCTCAGTATAATTGGCAAGAGTCACCGCCTAGTGAGTTACCTTCATCACAGGTCAGTATGGAAGATGGAAAAAAAAGGGGGCAGCCCAGATCCACCCTCTACTCCAGGCTCCAGCCCAGGGACCCTAATAGTATCAGCTAAGATGGCTGACCTTTTATCCACAAAACACAATACAATTCACTGGGCTACTTCCCCACAGCAGTCCCTGCTTCTTCAAGCTCCACTTCACCCTTACCTCAGGGCCTCCCTCCTTCTGTATGATACATTGTCCACCACTCAGTCTCACCAACAGCACAACTTCCTCTCACAGCTCCTGACACCCACAGCCACCTGACTAACTGGGAGGTTTTTATGTGGTTTCAGCCAGTCCCTGATTGGCTTCAGGTGTCCCAATCAGGCTAGCTGTTTCTACTCCTTTCTAGAAGGTTCTTAATTGGCCCCAGGTGTCTTGGCCTGGAATAGCCTTTGTTTGGCTATCCAGGGAACAGGGACCTGTACATCCTGAGACTAATATACCTGCCTTCCAGCACTCTCTTATATCCTTCTGGTCTGACTCCATCACAATACTAATATGGTGCACATTTTTTAAAGGCAGTTCAGGGAGCACATAAGAATTACAATTCAGGGAATAGTTGTAGGAAAACGAAGGGAGAGTCCAGTTAGGAAAATATTGCAACACTTGGGTACATAACCTGATGGGTTAAATGAGGATGGGTTCAATAGGAGAAAGTCCTGCATCCTTAGTCTGCTAGTATTTGAAAATATTATTAAAATAGCTATATAACCCAATGGACATAATTTACTTGTATTTCAAACAAGTGTTTTGATTCTTTATATACTTGAAGAATTTTAAATATGGAGCAGAATCTCTTTGGATTTAAAACTGGGGTAAGAGAAAGGAAACATGCTATTAGCTACTACTAAAAAGTTCATAACCTATTTCCCCAAGGGTCAGTATTGGGACCAGTATTTTTAATCATTAATTTAAAAAAGTCAGTGTACAGTGAATTGATGAAGCTTGCTTGATAACATTTAATTGTTTTGGTAAGTAACACTCTAATGAATATAAATATGTTGTGGGAGATTCAGAGCAATGCAATAGCAGAAGAAATTCAGAGCAATGCAATAGCAGAAGAAATTCACTTGTGCAAGGAAAATGCACATTGCAAAATAAAGTAAAATCCTATTTTGCACTATAATGGCTCCAAGCTTACTGAAACATGAGGACCATTAAGGCATAGTATGGATATCTTTCTGAAGATATCTCACTGTTGCACATCATTGATTACAAAAGTGAATAGGAGGTTTGGGTGCACTATGAGAGAGAGAGAGAGAGAGAGAGAGAGAGAGAAAATATTGTAGCAGCAGCATTCTAAGGAAAGGGTATTGCCTGAAGTACGGATTGTGTATTCAGTTAACACTGACATTTTGATAACCTCTTGTTCCCACATCAAGTCCAGAGACTCAATTACTGTTCAGTCAGGAACCCCAACATGCATGGTTGCAACACTCATTAGGAGAATGCTTCTGTATTTGTAATAGTTTTATTAATAACAGGAAAGTCACAAACTCTAACCCAGCAAAGTAGATCGAGATAATACAGAACATGTATCTGATTGTCCATATTCACATTGTCCCTTACAGAACAATCTGAAATGCTAGTCATTATCTTCTTTACCATCTTCAGTGGCCTTCATCCTGACACCTCTCATTTCTTCCTCCCAAAGCACATAGGCCGGGATCTAACTTTTATAATGTATTATGCTGATATGGTAATGCCTATTGCATGCTCAATGAGTTTTCCCTAATTCCTTATTTTTATCTCCTCACCTTACTAATGTTGGGGCACCTTTTCCATAGGTTACTAAGGTTCTTACCTCTAGCTTATTAGAATATATATCAATTCGTTACCATAACAGTCTTCAGTATGAGAGGGGTAGTCATGTTAGCCTGGATCTGCCAAAGTAACAGAGTTCTGTGGCACCTTATAGACTAACAGATGTATTGGAGCATAAGCTTTTGTGGACGAATACCCACTTCATCGGATGCATGCATAACAGTCTTGTGGTTAAACATTTGTGGATGTTCCTATCCTAAAATATCCAGAAGCTGGTATCAGTTCCTATTCCTGTGGTTACTTGGTATCGTACCAAAATCCTATAACCATAGTATTCTCAGTTCCCCAGTTACTTGGGGTCACTGTTAGACAACTCACTCATGTTAAAGTTCATAGGTTTCAAAGCTTTATGCTAACTGTTCAAGCTAATATCTTACAAGATGTAGACTTGTACATTTCTTGCATTGCTGCTATGTAAAATAGCTTTAAGCTACCTCTGTGGGCTGCATGAAGTGAGACTAGTGTCTAAAAATCACACACACTTTAATGTAGTGGTAGTCCTAACAAGCAGCCCCTAGAGCTGACAACAGGCAGTCCCACCCACTGTTTCAATTCCTAGCTCCACATTCTCCATGAAGCCACATCCATCTGCAGCTCAACTAATAGGTAAGCAGAAAGCACATATCCATATTAAGATGATATATGTAGCAATGGCATAACTTCTCCAGCATATGGTTCTCTGTGGTTTGTTCCTCAATCCTGTTAAAGTTAGTGCCACTCAAGCAAAAGAAAAAGCAGGAAACTCCAGGAGAGACTAAATGTTAGCCTTACTTTAGTCTAAATTTTTCTACATATATATTACAAGAACTGAGGTGCTTGCAACTGTGTCTATCCCACTAGGCGCACCAGTCTCAGGCCCCAATATTACAAAAAAAATTACACACACATGCATTTAATGTCAGACTCCAGGGTCTTGCCTTCACTGAGAAAATGTTCTTAACCTGAGGTAAAATGCTAATTAAGAAAAGGTGGTTTGTAGCCTTCATTAATTTTCAGGTAAAGTGTAGGTTCCCCAACAGTCTTTGAATTGATCTGCTAACTGATCTGAACACTACAGACTGCCTTGTCTCTATCTGGACTTGGTTAATTTGAGTTAAGAGCACACATCTCTTTCCACAGTGAAGACAAGGCCTGTGAGAAATCCTTTGAAGATCACCACGTGTGAAAGTCTCTGAAGGATCAAGCCCTTTGAGATTCACTTTTTACCATTTGTGGGCATTAAGTTCAATACCTAGCAGTAAATTAAAATACCCTCCAGAGATGAAAAATGAATCAAGCAGGGTTTACAATTCTGTTTTCATGTCACCATTATGAATTTTTATGTTGATGCTATGACAAAAGGGCACATAGGGACGTATGCCGTGGACCATAATATTCTAAGGTCTCAGAAGAAGGGGAGACAGAACATTTTAGTACACAGGGGAAGAAAGCAGGAGAGAGAGACAATTAAAAGTAATCTCTTCACCCAGTTTTCAAAGTCTTCCTTCAAGGGTGGAATGAGTTTCCTTCCCCCCCCCCACATAATAATGGCTTCATATTTGGGTTTAGGCTTTAATTTTCTTTTAAATATTTTCTTTAAAATATTTAAAGAAAAATATAGGATTATAGTACCGCAAAATATTTTCTATGCCATTATCCTAATTAAACTTAAACAAATATTGCAAAAGGCATTAAATGGTCATTAGAAAAATTAAAAGGAAACTAAAGGTTAATTTAATGGTAGGTGTCAAGTACTACCCTTCAGATTTTCTTCTTGTTAAAGTATCTTTGATTTTGAAATGCATGATAACCTTTCACATTCTGAAATAAAACCTATTAATTGCAGGAACACTGCAGTTGACCTGTCTTGTCTTAGTTGAGTTGATAATCCTTCAAGTGCAGGCAGTCAAATGGAAACATTTAGAATATTAAAGATCACACTGAGATTTTGACACTGATTATAAATGCATGTGGTGTTTTTTGAGAAAGTGGTTTGAATATATGTATACATTTTGTTTGTATGAAGTCTTGTATTTACATATCCTATTATCTTGTGCATCAGGTTCCTAACCCAAAGCTCGTTGAAGTCAACAAAAAGACTTTCAGTGGATTCATTTGACTTTGGATCAGGCTCTAGATGCATGGTACATAAGCTGATATTCAAGTCAACATAAGTTTGTCATTTTCTTTAACCATTTGTATATAATGTACCGGTATAGCAAGAAATTAAGTCTTGCTGCCATTTCAAGCTAATATAGGTAGAGGATGATGGTTTCAGAAGTGACTTTGTCAGTTAGAAGCAGAAGTCTGAGTTGAACTTGTGTTCTAAGTAGAGCTCTGAATTTTTTTCCCCTTGGTTTATTGGAAGTAATGAGAAAAATCAATTACTTTTCAGAATTTATGGCTAATTGAAAAGTCAGAAAAAAAATTAGTGATAGATTTTAAAAAGTTTATGCTCTGGAACAGGGATTTGAACTTGGATCTCCCATATCCCAGCTAAGGGCCCAAACCATAGGGTACTGAGTAGAGGACGGCACCTCATCTCTACCCTTAATTTTGAGAATGGCCTTTAAAACCCACTGTGAATCTAGTTGGAAAACTACAATGTTTACTCTTGGAATCTGTCAAATTTTATGAATTTGTAAAATGCTTTGGTCAACCTTAATCTACATTGTTCAGTGGGAGAAAATTTTTTTTTTTTGCCCAGCTCTAATCCTAAGTACCTGTAGTTTTTTGCAAATAGAACTTAGGTGCTTTTGAGAAATGTTACTCATAATTACTTGTGTATATTACATTTGGTGTCCCCTGCTTTTGACTGTGAATTGAATCATTTTTGAACTTTGATTTTCTTGCTCAATCATTTTTTGCAATTTACCATGTAATATTTGTTATAGTATTGCTTTACTAAACATACCTGTCTTTTTACATAGCAGGCCTCCTGATTTAGATTTCATATCCACCAGTTTTATTTTCAATACACTGCAGTGCCCTTATTTGTCTCTGTACTTTAGAGACATTTTATCTCCTATAGAGAGCATAAAGGAGTCCTATCTTAAAATCATACAATGGTCTCCAATGAAAACAAAAACAGGATTTGCCACACAGCGGTAACTGAGATACAGATATCTCTGAAGTACAGAAGAAGATAGTGGCTACTGTTTGTTGCCGTGATAACTGTATGGTCTGTTGTCCAGTGTGCCTGATATACACCAGGATCATCGATCAGTGAAAAGACAATAAGCAAAGCCATTGTACATGGGGAAGACAAGGACTGAAAGGAAAGGTGAATGAATTGTCATTTAAATGCCTTTCACAGCTATGCTCTTCTTTGCCAGCCTCTGAGCCACAGCATAAGTCTTTAACAAAACAATCATACAAAACTTCCCTTTCAAGTGCTTTTACCGTTTTCTGCAAGCATCTGACCCCTGCCATCCATAACCCAAAGTGACCTGTGAGGTTGATACCAAAGATGGGGCCCTTATAGATGGTGGCTGACCAAATATTGTTAAAACTCCACAAAAACTTTGAGTCACATGCTTACAGTATTCTCTCTTAGAGTCAACTGGCAAATCAGTTTTAGTTAGCTTCTGAAGTGGACCATCAAAACAGATCCCTTGCCCCAAGAGAAGAGAGGGCCTAGATCTCGTACTGCAATGATTTATTCATGAAGTAATACCCAAACTTCAATTCTAACACATACCAGACAGTGTGCTCAGCTGAATGAGTTGTCTGCAACCACCTGTGATAGTTCCCTGGTTGTCATGGTGACAAAAATATCCTGGGCCAACTCAAGACTCATTTACTTTGGAGAAGATAAGTCATCAATTGCTATTAGGCTTTGTGCCTCTGACCTCACAATTTCAGCTCCTATAAGGGAGGGTGAATTGTAGGCATCAGAACTAGACACAGTATGCCAGCAGCAGTCATACCAGTGCCAAATATGGAAGTAAAATAACTTCTCTCCTCCTACTTGAGATTTCCCTGTTTATGCATCCCAGTATCACATGAGCTATTTTGGCCATAGTATCACACTGAGCTGATTATCCACTATGATCCCGAAATCTCTTTCTGTGTCACTGCTTTCCAGGATAGTGTCTTCCATTGTGTAAGTATGGCCTACATTCGTTGTTCCAAGAGACACATACATTTGTAGTGGGTCATATTAAAACGCATATTGTTTGCTTGCACCCAGTTTATCAAGAAATCCACATCACTCTGAATCAGTGATCTATCCTTTTCATTATTTACCACTCTTCCAGTTTGTCATCTGGAAACTTTATTGATGAGTTTGTTTACTTGAAGGTCATTGATAAAAATAGCAAATGGAGAGGGCAAAAAATCAGTCCCTACAAGACCCCAATAGACATGCATCTGTTTGATTCCCTGTTTAGTTTCATTTTGAGACCTGTCAGTTCTTAATCCATTTAATGTGCCATGTTGTTTTTATATCTTTCTAGGTTTTTTAATCCAAAATGTGCCATGTTACAAATCATATATCTTACAGAATGCTAAGTATATGTTAGCACTAAACCTTATCAACCGAACTTGTCTCATCTTAAAAAAAAAGACATGGTTAGTTTGACAGGATCTATTTTCCATGAACTCATGTTGATTTGCATTACATGACCCTCATTCAGTTGTTTATTAAATAAGGCTGGAAACATAGAGTGGCATGTGGCAGACATGATGAGACAGGAGTTCAGTACTCTTATTCAACTGAAAAGTAGTTTGAATGAAAGTGGGCTGGTATCAGGCTACAGGGATTTCAAGATTAAATTTGTATCACTTGTTGACTGGTTACATGTGGAAAGGCAGACAACTTGAATAAACTCACACCTGGAATTTAAAGTTGACCTCAAATCTGCACACAATCCCTTTCCTCTCTAATACAACTTGCATTTTGGATGTTCTATACTGATTAAAATGTAATTTTGGCTAATTGAACAGTAGTTTAATTCAATCAATTTGAAAGTCCTGCACTGTGCAATAATTTATCATTTTACTTTGAAGTAAGAGGTTCTGAGGTTGCTGTTTTAACATCTAAATGCATTGACAATAAACCCAACTAAGTTCACTATCTCCAAAGAACAACAAATGGACATAAGACAGGATTTTTTTCCTCCAGCACTTCCTCGGATTTTGAACCCTTGCCTGTGCAGACTTGATAAAATACTCAAATTAATCGCTAACATTTCCAGTGTGGGTTTAATGTTTTGTCCCTGGACTCTGACATAATACATGAGTTAAGATCTAATTATAGTTTAACAAATGTGCAGAAGAAGGATGTTCTACAGCCTTGACACAATTTTTAAAGAGGATTATGCTTTGCCAGCATTTTCCTCCTCCTCATTCCAAACTACTGCAACAGGTAATGGATGTACTTCATGATGTATCAGAATACCAAACTCTGATTTGAACATGTTTTAAACCTGAGTGGAAATACTGATGGAACTTTTTTTTTTTTAAAGTAGGCACTAACATTCCCTAAATGAAACTTGTTCCTTAGGACAATTAAACTGAAAAAACAAATAAAAATCTATCCTTGCATGGACTAATACAGCTCAGATCTTTAACAGGATCTGTAAACTGTAGCAATCTCCTTAAATGAATGCAGTACAATTTAATCAGAAGTGTAGCTATTGATTTCAGGAATATTTAATTACAGCTCTATTTTAAAGAGGGGGAAAATGAAGCTAGTTCAACAAAACAAGATAGATACAGCAGATAATGAATTCTCAAAGTATTATTGGGAAGTAGCCAATCAAGGGAAATAACAGTATCTGTCATGATTGCTATTTCAAGAAACCAATCAGTTCTGTATCAGCACAGTGATGCTGATAAGCCAATCACTTTTTTAATCGATACCGAGTGGTGAAATGTTGCCATAGATACAGGATCCTGAAGCAATCAAGACAAAGTAAGTTCAGAATGGGAAGTGACAGATTTATTCATCACCTAATTAACAAGTCTTTGAAGAGAGAAAGGAGGGGTTTGAGTCCTTAAACTGTGTATGAAAAAGTTGTGAAATACTTAAGGAATTGCCAATGAGCACTTCATATAAAGAGGACTAGGTAATATTTTCATTAGACCTATTGTACGGTAAAATGTTTCATTTGCTTGAAATGTCAACTCTGAGTATCAAACACCTTAAAATCTGCAAACTTGGTGTCATTTGTCTCTTTTTCGTAATGGATGGCCACTGGAAAATTGCCCCTTCATGTGGATTGATTTCAAACTTTTTTTTCTAAGCTAAATTTAGAAAGCAGCAGATATGCTGAAACAATCACTTTTTAAAAATTGGATCATTGCAATTTACTGATATCCTGAACATTATTTTGGTGAACATATTTAAAGTGCCCTTTGATAAAAAAAATTGTTGGAGTCCTGTAGAGAAGTCTGCTGGGTTGCTCTCTACTATACTTTTTATAGATTTGTGAGTTCACTATTATCTGTGAGTATATAAGTACAGTATGTCACTCATCCATCTATTTGCAGACCATGACACAGAAATTTGCTGGATAAAAAAACCTCTCAACTTACCCTTTCCCTGTCCTCAAAGGAATTATAAAAATATAATTTCTCTTAGTTATATTGATGTAAAACCTGAGTAACTCCATTCAGTCTGATTTTCTTCTTATACTGTTTTACTTTTGTCTAAATTCATTGACTATCTTCACTTACACCAATGTAAAAGAGAATAGAGTACAACACAAGTAACATTCCATGGATGTGCAAAATGTGTTTCTTCCTGTTAATTTTTTTTGCATCAACTTTAAAAAGCTCTACTTTAGACTTTAATAAATTCACCCAGTATGTATAGAAAATGGAAAACCATGAGTCTATTTTTGTGACTATGGAGGGTCATGGAAACATGAAACAAATTATACATTTGTATTGCTTATTTTAGCCATCAGAAACACTAGTGCTGCAGTTGTGTGGCTGTCTTGGGATGTTTTAGTTGCAATTTATTCAACAGAGCTCTGCTGTACTATCTTTTGTAGGTATATCATTTTTTCAAACAGTAACTGCTATATCAAGCAAGATTCTCTTTTCCTCAGTGGCAATCTTTTTTTCTTTAAAGTCCTATCCTTAAGGTTCAGAAGCAATAAAACTAGCCTACTTTCAGGTTTCCTCACAAACTCAAATGTAGATTATGCTAATATGTTTGCATAAGTTTTGGGCCTCTCTGGCCTCCATTTAAAGCAAACCTGAACTGATTTTTTTTTTTTGTATTGAAATCATACAAATTATGGTTTTATGTGAAAGTTGGTGTTTGTTTGGATTTTGCTTTGAGAGCTTTTATTTATTTGAACCTGAAACTTTCAGTAAATATTAGAAGTGTAAACTCCCATGAAAGAAACCAAATAACGTTGTCATGAGCCTCTACAAAGCAAAATGTGAAGATTCTACATCTCTAATTAGCTCGCATCTGATCCCAGTACAGTGTTCTAGTTTACAAATGGCAGTATAGCATTTAAGGACTATAGGGGGAGATTTTCAAAGGCACAAATGGCATTTAGGCTCCAAACTCACACAGACTTTCAATGAGTGCTTAAAATGCCATTTATGAAAACTCCCCCTATATAAAGACTCATTTTTATTTCTCTGGATTAATTTATGCATTCACTCTTCTTCCACTACAGCTGCTTGGGGATATATATGGGTATCTATCTATCTATCTATGTGTCATAATAGTCATCATGTTTCCATAGTATTCTCCATCTGGGAATCTCAGGGAATGTTTTATACAAGTTAATTAAGTCTTGCATGTGTAGTGAATTACTCTAAATAAAGATGTGTTTTTTCAGGCAGAATAGAGTTTATGAAACCTAAAAACCTTATGAAACCTTTCACTGCAGTCAAACTAACCTCATGGATGAAACCAACTGTTTCCTCTATTTAATGCTGTCACTCTTTTTCTATTTGGAATTCTCTGGCTTCAAAATGGATAAACAATGAAAACCAGATTTGTGACTATTTTCATGAATAAACAACTCCGATTAGATTTGCTGCTATTCATGGGGTCAATGCGACTCATTTTCCATGAAGATCTGGGTCACTGCCAGGGATTCAAGATGAAAATCAGGAAAGCTTCACAAAGTTGTACAAGTATGTAACTTTATGTGCTATTCTTGGACATACTATGCGTCATTCTCCTATTTGTCTCAGCCCTCTTAAGTGATCAGAAACAATACTATTTGACTAATTGGCACAATGCAAATAGTGAATAACAAACAGCCGAAGTGAATAACTGAGAAGTGGGACCTTTGCTTTTTCCCAAACTGTTCACCAAATACTTATAAATTACTTTTCAGTAGATGGGGAAAGTTTTGTGGATGATTCACCAGTCAATAAAAGCCTATTCAGTATGTATGCACTTGTTTGGGGGTTTTTTGTGTTGTGGTTTGTTTTTTTTAGAAAATACTCTTCAACCAATACTAAACATGTGGCCTTCATTGCTGTAGTATCTAAGTGCTTTTCAGAAGTTCAGTGACTAACATGTGTGATGATTCTTCATCTTGAAAGTGGTATTGGCAAATCTAGCAATGTTTAAACTTTTGATTCAGTACTTGAGATCTGTCAACATTTTGTAAATCTTCACAATTTTTTCCTAAACCTGATAAATGTAGTGCATACTCCAGTGTAATCTCCAAAAATGATACCACTTTTAAAAATGGTAAGTTTAGAAAAGAAGCA
The DNA here is from genome assembly GCA_007922305.1 of Dermatemys mawii. Taxonomy (NCBI): domain Eukaryota; kingdom Metazoa; phylum Chordata; order Testudines; family Dermatemydidae; genus Dermatemys; species Dermatemys mawii. The sequence continues at coordinate 10,467,398 of ML677363.1, forward strand.
TTTTGATACATTAAGGAAATATTTTCCTCATTGCCTTGTTTGTATTTAGGATCAAAGCATCCTGAGCTTTGGATACCAGTCTGTCTTGAATACACAAGGCACTCACTGAACTGTCTAAGACCCTGGCAGGTGGACTATTTACTCAACATATGTTTTCTCCTAAAAAATCTTTTATTATAATTGCTCTTGGATATCATTACATTATACAATTTCATACCACTTTGTCTCATTGCTTAGTTACCTACAGTAATAATTCTTTGGTTTTTCTGCTAACAAGTACAGTATATTAAAATTGAAATCCTGTTGTGAAGGACTATCAAACTTATAGATGACAGGAATAGGTGAGGTAATAAGCAATCAGATTTGGACACTCAACTTCTGCTTAGTAAAAATTGACTGTCCTGAAAGTATGACAATTTCTTAGCATATGTAAATACTCTTCTGCCTGCAACATCAGCATATTGCATAAAATCCCTAAAATAAGAGGTCAGAGATCAGACTTAATCTTATTCTGTTTACCCAATGTGGAATAAATCCTTTTCAACAAACATCAAATGTCACTGCATATATTTGCTTACCTATAGACCAATTCTTTTCAACTTGTTTCCTTTGGTAAATTTTTGGTGAGTTTAAAGATAGCAGAACTACTAGATTATAAAATCCACAAAGGCAGAAAGTGACTAAAACAAAGGACTACTGTTCCTAGGGACGTAGTGAAATCCTCAAGGGAAAACTTATTGAACTTCTGATTCTTGGCTCTTGTTGGCCTGCACTTAAGCTAGAACCTGGAGTGGGAGAGTGAGCTCATGGCTACTCTAACTTGTGCCCATCTGCAGAGGGTCTCAAAAAGCCATTGTCACACAGGAGTAATCCGCCAGTTGAAATGCCCCAGCTGTGGCTCCTTTCACATGATTGTGCTCTGTGCTATGATGCTGAGAAGAGTGGCATAGAATTGCCAAATCCTGACTAAGCTTCTAGTCTTCTGGTGCCAGTGGTACAAAAGCTCCCTAGAGGAATGGAATGCAGTACCATACAAACATTCTAAGGATAGTTGCCCATTAATTGTCACTTTCACATATTCTTTTTTTCTGCAAAAGAGATGACAGGATCACTGAATACATTGTAAGGTTGTTACTGTGCAAACAAGTATCAGGTGTTTGCACAATACATTTTTTTTCCTTACTGTACAATGAAGGCAGAACACCACTTTTTAAAAAACTGAATCTGCTTAGAGTTCCTGAAAGGTCTTAGTTTGAGACCTGAATTTCTGTATATATTCTCAGAGTATGTACTGTATGGATAGCAATCTTCATCTTGGGCATCAGAAGAATAAATACCCCTACCAATTCAGTTTTTGGACTCTCTGATAGCAGCAAAGAACAATGTTGGCAATTAGGAAGTATATTGATTGGATATTTGTCCCCATAGAGCTGAAACAGCAACCAAAGAGCTACAGCCTCTGATCTTCCTTACCTTAAATTGTTTGTTTGGTTTTGAAGAGAGCAACATAGTAATGTAAAGCTTTATATCCCATTACCAATCCTGTAGACCATTCTGTTCCCTTACTTCCTTCTTAGAAATTGTAACAATAGCTATCAGGAGTCCCATTTTTGGGCACCTCATCCCATTTTTCTCTACACAGCCCTTTATACCATAGTTTCAGTTTCTTTCATTGTTCCTAACCCCAAAGGGGCCCCTGTGGAAGTAATTTCATTTTAAAAGCTTTTGAAATTTTTGGACAAAGGTCCATATTCAGCAAGGCATAATCATTTAGGGAATCGCCCTATTTTCCAAAATATAAAAATAAGTGTGGGCCTTTTGGACAAAGTCTTCTAAAATACTCTCTTACACAAATCTGAACATGTAATAATTAGGACCAAACATTTGGGAAGTAGGCCCAGGTTCCAGTATTAGGTTTAATTCTACACCAGATCAGCATGCTTTAACAAATAAATTACCGTCTTTAGACCAATGTCACAAATTAAATGTCACCTCCAAGCTTAAGCTGCTTCGTTCTGGGATACATCTGTGATGTACAAAGGCGATATGGAAAGCTAGCTGCTTAAATCCTGGTCTCTGTACATGGTTTGAGTTAATTGGCTGTAACAAGGGATCTCTATGGGAAACTTAATGGAAACATACTAATTATGTCAGCCTTATGTGTATATACTAATGGACTTACAGCTTCTGTGCTCTCATTCATAGAGAGGTCCAGACAGCGGATCATCCACTAGCTATGATCCACCTGTCATTCCTTTAATGTTCCTCTGGACTGGCCCTGCTCCTATCACCAACTACACAATTCTGTAGGTAGAGCCATGACGGAGCATAGTTTATGGTAAGGCAGGGCTGAGTACCAACTTGCACAGGTTCCCCAAAGCTTGCCTTGCATTCACCTCCATTATCTCTCATGATCTGTGCTCATGAAGTAAGTGGGGTAGGATTTACTCCATAAATAGATATTCCAGTATCAAGCATAGCCATGGTATCCACCCCCCCTTTTTTTCTATTACTACTACTATTAGCAGTGGGCTAATACTGCCAAAAAAAAAAAATCTGGTAGTGTTAAGTTGAATCGCTTAATTCATTTTGACGGCACTTGTTAATTTTTTTCTGTAAATATGCTACTGAATGAGTTTGCAGGCAGGAAGTCACCGGCACAGCCATTTAGTCAGCACTGGATAATGTTCACAAAGTGTACATCAAAGTCGTAATTGGACTATTCACACTAGAACGTTAGTGAGTAATGCTTATTCACATGGGATGTTTGTCATCACCTTCACCCTGTGACTTGTACCACAACAAATAACTCACATTTTTGAATGCTCAAAAACAATTGGTCACAAACAAGATACAGACCAAGAATTTTCTGAAACTAGCTGTCAAACAATTTAGAAATAAGAATACATTGGAAATGACACAGTCCTCCTGGACAATTTTAAATGAGAGATGCAAAATTGGCAAAAACAAATTATTTGTCCAGTTCTATTGACTACACACTATTTTAGCAATATTTAAATTCTTAAAATAGATTGGACCACGGGTCCATAATCAAAATGTGTTTCAATGGTGGATGATTGACTGGAAATACTGCATAAATAAGATGCACGTTTTTGACTATGCATGTAATAACACTAGAAAAATTTTACCCAGGGTCATAGTGGATTTTCCATGCTGCTGTTTTTAAAAATTGGATGTTTTTCTAAAATATATTCTCTAGGAATTTATTCTGTAAAGTTTTTATCACCTGAGCAGCATTGCCAACTTTGTAATCATATAAAACCAAACACCCTGCCTCTGCTCTTTTTCCCCGAGGCCCCACCCCCTTCTCACTACATTCTCCTTCCCTCGGTTGCTTGCTCTCTTCCCACCCTTATTCACTTTCACTGCGCTGGGGGAGGGCTCTAACTGGCAGTGTGGACTCTGGGGTGGGGCCAGAAATGAGAGATTCAGAATGTGTGAAGGGGCTCTGGCTGGAGCAGGCAGCTGGGATATGGGTGGAGGAGAGGGCGCTGGGGTGGAGCTGGGAATTGAGGGGTTTGGGGTGCAGGAAGGGGCTCCAGGCTGGGGATGTTGGGGTGTGGGAAGAGATAAAGGCTTTGGGCTGGGGCTTCAGGCTCTGGGCTGGGGCCAGGAATAAGTGGTTTGGGGTACAGGAGGGGCTTCTGTTTTGGGGGGCTAGGGTAAGGGGTGTGGACTTACCTCCGCCAGCAGATCCATCTCCTAAGTGAGAGTCCAGGAGAGTCTTGTCCGCAGCTCCCCTCTCCTTTAGCTCCCATTGGCTGTGGTTCCCAGCCAATGGGAGTGCAGAGCTGGTGCTTGAGGTGGGGACAGCGTGCAGAGCCCCGTGTTCCCTCCTCACCCGGCCTGCAGCCAGATCTGCTGGCTGCTTCCAGGGTGAAGTGCAGTGCCAGGACAGGTAGGGACTAGCCTAACTTAGACTGACAACAGCACCAATCAGATGTCAAACGGCCCAGTTGGTGGCGCTTCTTACCAGCACTGCCAGGGTCCCTTTTTGACCAGGTGTGCCAGTCGAAAACCAGACTCCTGGCAACCCTAGCCTGTGTTATACAGCAAATCAGACTAGGAGATCACAATAGTCCCTTCTGGCTTTGGAATCCATGTATCTATGATTATATAAATAATCAATATAAGGGTCTATGTCTGCATATGTGTGTTTGTCTCGTGGGGTGTGTGTGTGTGTGTGTGTGTGTGTGTAATATTATATATAAACCCATTATAGAGTTCTGTACATGTGGTTTCTAAGGTGTTTTGGGATCTTGTGCTATTAAAGGCACCATTAACTTGTTAAGTGAAGTGGAGTGTGCAGGGCCTAGTAAGATATATTTTGAGTGAAATAAGTTTTTCTCTTTAATAGTTGGTGACAGCAAATAAGTACCAAAGCTCCCAAGTGATTAGCAGAATACAGAAGTACTTCAGTCAGGAGTACCATTATTTTCTGTACCATTTCAATTTTTTGGTGTTTCAATATATTTGATTTGTTTATCTGCTGCCAGTAAGTTCATCTGTATAATTTTGTTAGTGTAATAAGATTTGTTGAAAGATCATGTAACAGGCATGCCTATTAAATGAACAATTTGAATTTTGTGAATATGCTATGTCATTTTCCAATCACTTTTTTTCTGAAAACTGTTTTTTAAATTAACTACAAACCAACTTAGGGGTGGGGTGGGGTGGGGGGGAGAATCAGTAAATAATTTTGTTTCCTTATCTCAATATAAACAAACCACTTTGGGCATAATGCTCATTTTCACTAAATCCCCTCTGCCAGTGTAAAGGGATGTTAAAGTGGATTCAAGTAATTTTCATCTTGTTTAAGGCCTATTTACAGTGCCATTATGGCAGAAATGGGCTTGACTAAAAATGTAAATCAGTCCTTTAGATTTATGGCTTCCTATAAATCATTATATGGACCATAATATTCCAGACATACTTACTAGGGGACCAGCATCCAATACTATTGGTTATCACATTTGGATGTGTACTTCATGGTAGTTTAGTTAAACTAAGTTAAACAAAACTGGAAACCAATGAGATGGATAATACTCTTCAGGATTAGGGTTTGTCTACAGTGCAATCGGTGTGTGTGTAATTGCAGCATATGCAGGCATACCTGAGTTTTACCTAGCTACTAGGGTACCACTAGCTGTGAAGCTGTAGCTGCATGGAATTCAGTGTGGGCAATACAGTCCCACCTAGAACACTGGCTGATTATTTAGACAGCCTGCACTAAAGTCCATACTGTCATAGCTTCTGGTATTGAAGCTAGCTAGAAGAAAGCTTACTCAGATTTGTGTATGAATGCTGCAATCAAACACTCCAGTTGCAGAGTAGATAGAACCTTGGGTTCTGATCCTGCCAACAGTTAAATAATTGTGTATATTTGCTCACGTGAGTTGTTTCATAAAGATATGCATGTGTTTAAGTATTTACAGGTTCAGAGCATTAGTTTGCTTGCTTTTCAGGGTTAGGGAATTCATTTAAGGCGCTCCTTAGCATCAAGTTTTCTCTCCATTATTTCCATACTGTTTCCTGTGAAGCTGTAAACTTTAAAAGAAGGTGACTTAACAACTGGCAGACTGAAATGGGAAAGACACAGCTGTGTGGCTTAAAGGTCAGTGTTTTCTTTGGCATTTAAGTGGATAGTGAAGATTGTTACACTGAAACATGATTTAGTAGAAGTGAAATAAATTCCTTGTATTCCACTGAGTATGAAAACTGGACAGTAACTGGGTATTTTATGCAAGACTTTTTCTTGGTATTGGTGTTTCAGCTTATTTACCAAAAATGAGTTTCTAAAAAAATATGATATTGTGCATAATGGACAACTGTATGGCCTTCCTGTCTTGTATATGAAACCTCAAACATGATTCTGTTTCACTTGGATTCCTACACACAGCAGACTGATTTACTGCTTGATTGGGTTAGTCTAGATTTGGATATAGTTCTGCTTTTTTGAAAGGACTTCCCAATTGTTCGGTTGCCAACATTTGATCTGAAGGAGATATAAGTATCAGTAGCTATTAATCTCTGCCCAATTTGATAAGCAATCATAACAGCAGAATGACACACAAGGAGAAACTATTCTATATAGGTTTGCATGCCATTCTAACTTAGTATCTAAGCACTTTCCGGAAGTGTATTAAGCAACTTGACAAATAACTGTTGAGTGGTTTGTTCTTTTCTCTCCCTCTTGGGAAGATGACAGATTGTAAGTACAGTAGAGTGTTTAAACTTACACACTGCTCTGTGTGTTAGGGAAGATAGGTCAGCGCAGAAGTGGATGTGCTTCTGGTGGTCCTTAGTTCCTGTGAGAGTTCATTCCATTGTCTCAGACCTGCCCCTCTGAGAAAGTAATGTCTCACACACCCAAATAAGCTTTACTCTTATTGTAGAGAATTCCATTATGCAGCAATCATTCTCAGACATTGGCTTTCAAAGACTGTTAGTGCATTGAAACATAGGATTCTCTCCCAAAGTAGAAATTTATTCTCCACTCTTTCTGGGATTAATTTGTTTGTTCATGTACATGATATGAACATGGCCAGCAATGTTGAATGAAATTTAGGAGAGTGTTATTCTTCATTATGTCCGTGAATTATGCCAGATTTTTTTTCAGCCTGGAACTCCTTGTAATCGCTATGAAAGATGTGGCTTAATAAACATTATGTTCACTTATTACTGAGTTCAGTTGTTCCACTCATTCTGCTGCTGGGAAAATACTAGGAAAAATGCAGCCTTCTATCAATCCCCTCCTATGAAAAACCTCCATGACCATTTATCTGCCTAATATTATGGTCCTAGATACCCAGGTGGTTCTTCTCTGGTTACATGCTGCAAAAACACTCCCCCATTTACTGTAATATGGATCTAATTCTGACCTTATTTTTGCCAGTTTGACATCACTCTCCCTCTAGGAAGTTCAACAGTCACTCCTTATTCAGGCCCCAATTCAGCAAAGTGCTTCCCCTTAGGCTCGCAAATGGTCCTACTGAAATCAGTGCTTAGTTTGGTATATTTAATATATTGATTAAATGGAACTTTACATTAGCACGAGTTCAGAATTAGGCCCTCTGATGGGCCAAATCCTAGTCCTTTTACCTGTTCTTACTTGGTTTGTAGTCTGACAAACTCCAATAACAGTCAAGACACAAGATTTGGCCTATTTTTATTTTTCTCATACAGTATACAAAACAGTGTGTCTATCTCCAGACTCTTACAATCAAAACTTGTCTAGAAGATGACCTGCTATGAGCTAAATTCAGACCTCATTAATGAGTGCAAACTCATAGCAGTTTCTGGACTATATTCAGTGGCATACCTCTGAAATGTCTCATTTCAAGGAACAACGTTCCTTTTTAATCCCAGAACTACTTGTATTCCACACAGATGGGTATCCCCTCCATTTTTTTGAGGGAAAAATCAATTAAATCAGAAATTAAAAATAACAAAACTGTGGTTTTAGTTACTTATGCTGAAAAATTAAATCTCACAGCATTTTCCATTTCCTATCTGACTTGTGTGTTCCTCACTTTCAGTCTGTCACACAATTCAACCTACATTTGAGCTTTGGCTGGTAGAGAGCTGTGTCCAGTGGTGACATTAAAAGTTGTGTAAAGTGATCTGAAAATGAGGAAAAACAGTTCAACATGGAGTGAAATGGCATTCTTCAGGCATAAAAAATGTGTGACCTACACACTGAAGAAATGGAGGAATGTTGTAGCGGGCAAAGCAAGTAATAATGCTGGTCAGTATTTTTCATTTAAACTCTTATCAGTGGAAAACAGCTTTTCAACTAAAAGGATTTTTTTGGAAAAATTGCATGTTTTTTGCCCAAAAAACCCCAACCTCAAAAGCTTTTTTTTTTTTTTTTTTTTTTCCTGTACTCGGAAGCTATACTGTCATTGATTGAAAAGGAAATAAATTTTAGGGCTTTTATGAAAACCCAAAAATTTTTGATCAATTTTTTTCTCAAAAAAATGAAATGGGGGCGTGAACTTTCTGGGTAAAAAAAATTAGCAGGACAAAAAGCATTTTTCCCTGCCAGCTCTAGGTATGAGAAAGTTTGCCAGATTCTGATCTCTGTCATCCCTGTGTAAATCTGAGTAATGCCACTGATTTGTATAATTAACTGGCAGAATTTTACCTTGGGATTTTCTAATGTCTGGTGTTTTATCCAGTCATAAAAGGGATGAGGGGTCAGTGACCAAAAAACAAGCTGCTTAATTTCATTCGGTTTTCAGATATAAAATGTTGCCTTTTCAGAGAAGGATGAAAATTTAATGTACAGGCCTCATTTAAATTTCTTCTGTCCTAAAATCTATTGTACATATAATAAACCTTTTTGAATAAGTTTGAGTCTGGGCTCGATGAGTAAATGACCTTTTGAGGCTTTTATTAACAAAACTTTTGAATGTTCAGGCATTTACCCATTCCTACAAATAATGGAGTGTGGGGGTTTTTTTTGTTTTTTTTTTGGCTGTAGTTTTAGCAGGCATTGTAAATGCAGGGGATTAGCACTTCAAAGTGTCATAGCAGAAAATTTAAAAGTAAAATGTTACATGAGGGACTAAACATCCTGTGGGTTGTGATTTTTTTCAAAAGAATGGGACTTAAAAAAGTTCTTTAAGAGGTTAATGTTTTCTATTGAGGGGAAAAATTATGTTTACAAGACAAATTCATTTTTAAAGCTTCTTTAATATAGAATAACTCCTAGTCTATGGGAAGTTCCAATATATATTCTACTTTCTCAGTCATGTATGTATATTTATCCAGTCATTTTTGCATGGACAAATGATTCCTGTAGAGGAGAGTAGGAGAGTTTTTAGTGCATTTCTATACCCATCAAAATTAGTAATTTTCTAAGAATAATAGAATGCAGTTTAGAGACCTATAGTAAACATTGAACATTTGTTTATATTAAACAAAAAATAAATCTAATAACTGCAGTAGATATATAACCGATTTCTATTGTTTGAAAGGTATTAATGGGTAGGAGATTGTGCCCTGTGATAGGGCAGCTGTCCCTCACTGGCAGAAAAGGGATTAAAAGCAGCCCTAGGGAGGCTGTGCTGGAGGTAGCCAATTAGAAAAAGGCTGAGAGGAATAGCCAATCATATCAGCCCATTAGGCCATAAGAAGGGCTGCAGGGCAGAGCAGAGTTCAGTAGCTGCCTGGAGCTTAAGGAGGGAAGATCAGGCTCCTGGCAAGAAGAAGGAGTGCCAGACCCTTGAAAGAGCAGTTCTGCAACAGGGACCAGGGAAGCTAGAGAGAGCTCCTGGATAGCTGGTGAGACTGGCAGGCTGAAGCCCTGAGGTAATGGCAAACAAGATGCTGGATATAAGCAGCCCAGGAAAAGATATGGAGAGGTTGGTGGGTCCCTGCCTATATGCTGTGTCCCCAAACTAGTCTTCACCATTGAGGAAGTAGCCAGAAAATTGGCTCTGATTGCCACCTGAGGAAGTGGCTGGTCAGTTGACTGCAGTTCCTCCAGAAGTGTGGAGAAATGAGTGTAACACAGCTGGAGTGCTGTGTCCTGAAGAGGACGCTGCCATCCTTGGGGAGATAAAGATCCAGGAGCAGAGGTGACAGTGGGTGAGATACTACCAGAAGAGGGCACAGAGCTAGTTCCTAAGACAGCCAGCAGGAGGTGCCACAGTGGTGAATTGCACCCTATCACAAGCCCATAATATCATTGTGATCTGTTATATCAGATGAGTGAGCTAGCTTCTGTGCAAATGTAACTTTGCAATTTGTTTAGTTTTAGATCAACAAAATATTAATTTAGCTCTAAATGCGTACACACAAGGTCTGAAGTAATGGTGAGAAAATTTGTATATACAACACTTTTTTTTACAGAACATCCACATCTGTATATGCAAACCAACATGTGCATTGAAAATTCTAGTTCCAAAATGCCCAATTGCTTATCTGCACTTGGACTAAAATAACCAATCTGTGTATCCACAAATGCGAAGGGGCCTACAATCTGTAGTTGCCTACTTTTGAGTTGACACATTGACTAATTTATATACTCTCATATTGTTGGGAAATGAAGTGATTTCAACTTTTCTAAATGTTTTGTGTAACATAGGACATGAGAAAAATAGACTGCTGGAAATTCTATGAACTATTTTAAGACCCATAACTCTATAACTGACTACCACAAATTATATTAAAGGAGGAGAATCAAAATAGTAATCTCTTTGCTGATGGAAGTTGGCAGCTGCATCACTCATTTTCTTAGTGAAATAGGTTTAGTGGAATTAATGGAGGACATAAAATAAATTCTGTTGAGATACGAGATTTTTAGTGCTTAAATAAAGACCTGATATAAAACCTATAGGAACCCTATATGAGGATCTCAGTATGTAATATGGAATGTAACTAAGATAACCAGAAAACAGGTTAAAATGTGCAGGATTTAAAATACACCCATTTTCAAGAACTGAACACAGGACTGTTGCTGTGTTGCACAATTATTCTTTGACACGTGCCAACATGAAAGGGGTGACTCAATTGTAGTCTACAAGTGCCTACATGGGGAACAAATATTTAATAATGGTCTCTTCAATGTAGCAGAGAAATGGCTAACGTAACCCAATGGCTGGAAGTTGAAGTGAGACTGCTTCAGACTGAAAGTAAAGCATACATTATTAGCCATGAGAATAATTAACAAGTGGAACAATTTATCAAAGGTCCTGTGGATTCTCGATAACTGACCACTTTTAAACCAAGATTGGATGTCATTTTAAGAGAGATACTCTAGGAATTATTTTGAGGAAGTTCTATACAGAGGGTCAGAAGATGATCACAATGGTCTCTTCTTGGTTCAAAATCTGGCATTTGTTGCTATTTGTGACTGATTACCTCACTTTATAAATATAACCCATTTGTAAACAAAGGTATAGGTCCCTGGTGTGTGCCCCATCCACAGAATCCGAATTTGTTGCAGCCCCAGCTAGCAAGCTTAACTCTCTAAATCAAGCTGAAACAGCTTGTGCTTTTTTGCTTTGGAGTTCCCCACCTGAATCCTGAGTGCATCAACCAAGATGGCAACTATTGCACAAACTCCAATAGAAAATAGGAGTAATAGGAGAAATACTATTTCCATGAATAGTAGCCTCCTTTCTGTTCCTCTCCAACCAAGAAAGACTTCTGCTTGAATTTCAGGCAACTACCTATACATATATAATATGCTTCTGAACAAGTATTAAACAGTTTTATTTGAAAAAAGGTTATTCTTTGTTTTGGCCAAATGCCCCACTTCATTTGTTTTGCATTTGCTTGCAGCAATTCAAAGAAATCTGACCTTTAGACAACAAGGAAAATGCCCAAAATTCTTTCTGTTGTTCACATTTGTGAGTGTGTGCGGCTGCACATAATTTAGATGCTATCAAATCTGTCATTTATTTCAAAATATTTTGATGCAAACATGCAATGAAATGTTTTTCATGGCTATATTTCAGATATTAAAAAAACATTTTAGATTTCCTTGAAGCCCACAGCTGTTTTGCTGCTTACCATCTTGTGCTGGTCAGTATAAGGGGGATATTTTGACCAGGATTGCTATTCTTTCATGTGCAATATAGCTGCTCTGAAATAGACTGAACTATGCTGAAAAGAAACTTGCTGATGACAGGCAAATAAAATGTGGATGGATAGTTGGTAACGATGAAGATCTGGGGATCCCTGGTTCAGTCCACTAGATTTCTCAAAGTTCTTGAAGAAAAATACTAATCACCGGTACAATTCTAAAACTTAAATCACTTCCCAAATATTTATTCTAGGACATGTGCATATTTCTGCTTTGCTCTGTATATGTAACCCATGCCGGTCTTTACGAACTGTTGACTACCTTAAATTAATTAATTTCAGGTCAAAAGGTCTAGTGCAGACGTATTCTATTAAATATCTGAGGGTAACATTTTGTGTCTTCAGCGCTTTTGCTGTAATCCATTTAGAATGCTTTCCCTTCATTAATTCAGAGAGCATTTGTATTTAAAGACAGTCAAAAACTATGTGGTCAGTAAGCTTTAAAGTGGTCTGTATTTGTCAACTAGGTTGAGTAGTGGTGTGTGAATGAATGTAGTTGGCTTGGTGTGGGCCCAGTGAAGTAACACAACAGAGCCTGATGTGGCTTCTAGAGCTGGAAAATAGGAGCAGTACCAAACCTAAGATTTAAAAACCCAGAAACCCCAAACCAAAAACAAACAAATACAAAAATCCTCCCAAGAGATTTGTATCCCATGTAAAGTGTACATAATGCCCTTCTCAGTACCTGTATCTGTCTAGCAAGTTTACATTATGGTACCATTGGAAGTGTGTGTTGTGGTACTGAATAAGGGCCACCTGGGAACCAAAACTCACTCACTTTTCTACCTGCACAAAGGAGTAGGCAGTCATTGCTCTGAAGAGCTCACAATATAAATAGATCTAAGACTAAGAATGGATAGAATATCCAAAAAATAGGAACAGAATGAAGCTCTTCAAATGTCAGGTTACTGCTACATTTTGGGGTTCCCTCCAACACTTGTTATGAGCTCAGAGAAACTTTGTTATGGGATTGAGGTTGATAGCTGTTGAACTCACCCTCAATTAACATTAAAGGAAGTACATGATCCACTTAAGACAAAAGGAGTATGTGAAGCCACCCATAAGCTTTTGCTGAATATTGTTTCAGGTAAGGGTGTGTTGCGGAAGGCAGAACATAAATTGAAAACAGACGATAATCAGAGAGACAGCCAAAAAGAACAGTTGAAAAGAGTCACTGGAAGAAACTTGAGGAGAGGTTTTTGGGTTGGGATACAGACTACAAAGAATGCCCTTGGTGCTGTGACTGTGGCTGCTATTTGCTGCTATTTTAGTCTTTCTGCATTAAGAGCAAGAGGACTTTGTGCAATCTTTGGAAATAAACAAAACCTGCAGCAAAGAAATACCTGACTACCACAAATTTCTGCTCCCAACTGGAACATCTCCAGGGCACCAAACTTTGACTAGCAGCTTGTCAGGATTGCCTCCCCACTCTGAACTCTAGGGTACAGATGTGGGGACCCGCATGGAAAAAGAAATAACCCCCACAAGCTTATTTTACCAGCTTGGGTTAAAATGTTTTTCCCCAGAACAAAAATTTTTTTGTATCTGGACCTGATACACTGCCACCACCAAACTAGGTCTAGGGTAGTTTGGGGACCCTTCTTTCCCTTTCCACTAACCCCCCAAACTTCTTTCTTCCCTGGGAAGCTTGAGAGAAAAAAAAACCAAACCTCGCCTGATCCTGCGAGACGTGCCCGATCCAAAACCAGGATCTTACACAATGAAAAACAAGCAGTCAGCTTCTTAAAAGAGAGATTTTAATAAAAGAAAAAAAGAAAGGAATAAATCTCTTATAACCATCAATAGAACAGCATCTACCATAATCAACAAAAGGATTCAAAAACCAAACCCCTCCCCCGAGGTAATTTTCTCCCACAGTTGATATCTTTGCTGAAGCTTACAATATCAAGAAGCACCCAGCCAACACTCACCACTGAGAACTCTCCAAGTGATAAAGAGAAGGTAAGCTTACTGACTACAATACTTAATAGAATCTTATAGTTATAGTGAAAGACATAGCTGTGTCCATCCCATAGCCGAGGTGAACAGAGACCCAGAGAGAAACTGAAACTTAAAATCCTTTGTCTCCTGAGGAATTTCTCATTGGTCAGTTGTCCACCTCTCAGGTTACCTTTAGCTTAACCCCTTACAGGTAAACACTAATTCTAGGCTACTTCACACTTATACCACAGCTTGAGGCAAAAAAATGACACTGTTTTGAGAGGGGATGGTGATGGTGGCACTACTAATATATTAGTTCTCAGAGGGTTTTTTTTGTGAAGGAGATTAACTAAAGGGAAGGCAAAGGAAGGGACATTGAAGAGAGAGCGCAGAAGAGGGTTTGAAGGGTATGTGGAGTGAGGTTGAGAGTTTCATGTACTTGATACTGGTAATTACATTAGAGGACTCCATGTATCTAAAACTAAACTGATTCTTTTTAAGAGAACTAATGTACAGAGATGCTTCACCTGCAGCTAACATTCAAATTATGTACAAACAGCCTGACTTCCTGGTGCTACCTCCAACCTCCTCTTTCCAGCAGCTTGTGCTTCTTTCTAAGTTCCACAGAGATTGCTGCAAAAATTTGGAGTGGGGGAGGAGTTGGAGTATTCACTTAGCATGCGAGCGAGGATGTCCAGAGTGAAAACTACAGAAAACAGGTGACCTTACTTTGACGCCATCTGGGGTTGCTTCCATGTATTTCAGATTCAGTATGGAAGGTTTCAGGTTTTTGATCTCAAGGGTTGTCCCCTCCCTAGAATTGCTTTCTTCCTCAAGCCTATGTGACTAGTAGTGGGATACTTCATGAGTTTAGGGCCCTAAGCAAGTGGCATGACCTAAAATGAACAGACCTTTTTTCCTCCTGTTTAAACGTAGTATTCCTTAATGGAAAACTGCCATTGGTTGAATTTTTGCCCACCCCATTTGCAAATCAGAAAATATTCTATCAAACTCCAGCTTCATTCCTCCAATCTCAGAAGTCTGTGTTTGAACTCTGTCTTAAAGCTAGTGCTCTGGCTATGGTAGGAGAAATTTGTATATTAAAATTTAAACCCCACAGGCTAGTTTGTTACTGTTTATCATTGGAAGGTGTGAAACTCTGAACTCTTCTTGGATGCTGATTATGGTTGCTCTTGCTTATGATCTGGAAGTTTCCCCAAGTATCTTTACAATTCTAAGGAGCCTGGTCTGAGTGTATGAGGTCACAGCTCCAAAGTCACTGGCTGATGCACAAGTCACAGCATGAGGAACTTGATGGGGATCCAGCAATTTTCAGATTTGGAGAAAAACAGGGATAAATCACCTAAATGTTGTCATTTTTGGTCACAATGTACCATTCTGAAAAAGCACCAACTGAGAAAATATCATTTCCTAATAGTTCTATCTCACTTAGCCAGATGAGCTGTATTCCAGGCATGGAGTAATAGGTGTCAGAGCACAAAATGAAGGTCAGATCTGAGTAGCTGGTCTAGCCACACAACGCCCATCAATGTCAATGTGTGGCTAAATCCCTGAGTCAAGGTGACAGTTTCAGAGCTACATCATTTAGATAACATCCACTGTTAATTGGATTTCTATACAGAAGATGTTGGGAACCTGACACTGAACACCACAAGAGACAAGTATTTCTGTTGCTGACTTCATAAAAATGAAATTAATATTGTTTGCTTGACATGCATCATTGCATTTTGTTTTAACAAAATAAATTTATAAAAAGGTACTGTTGGCAGAGGGATGGTATGGAATAGATTAATAGGATCCAGGATCCATTGTGAAAAACTGCTTTAATCAGAACCAATGGAAATGAGATGAAATCATTGACAGGGACAAAATGAGCTGGCTTGGAGGAAGCATACTCTGCCAACCGTATGCTGCCTGCAGAAGATATTTTGAGCTAGACTTTGTCTGTCAAAGAAGAAACAGATAAGAAAATGAGGGGGAACTCCATGCCAGGTTGGAGTCCAGCAATGTTGTAGGTAAAATGAGCATAGCTGAGTACCATCCATTCATCTGGAAATGCTCTATATGGGTCCTGTAAAATTCATTGACTTGAGAAAACACTTGAACAGCAGAGAGTAAACTCTAGCGGTAATAACTGAGATTCCAGACTGCTCCTTCAGTAACCAGACAAATTATTCTCTTCTAAAACACAACTTGTGCATTCTATTACACACTGATAAATCATTAGTATTGCAATCATTGTTTTATTGACTATAACAATAGTGAGTGCAGTTTTCTGATTTGAGGGGGGGTTTAGGTATCTTTCACTTACTCAGATATCTTTGGGTTTCCCTGTGCACAAAATGGGATCAAAATAAGTAAATTGGTTTTAATTCACACCATTAGTTATTTTGGTGCAAATCCCCAGGTGCCTTATTTTGACCGAGGTCAATCGAACTGCACCTGAAATCAATAGGGCATTATTATTCTGATAAGAGAATGTCTATACACAGACTTGCACCAAAATAACTGAAGGTGTGAATTAAAACCAATTTACTTATTTTGGTTCCAGTTTGTATCAAGACAAGCTCTCTGATAAATTTTTCATGTATTGCTAAATTTCAAAAGAATGTTATAGAGATAGTACAAGGTATTTATTGTCTGAATGGTATTACACAATCAAGAAAATAGTCCCCCATTCTGTGCTTCCATTATATGGGAATAGAACACTATTGCCGACTTAACTAACCCACTAAAATGACAATTAAACAAAATTTAAAAATCCACACACAGTATTCAAAATAATCCATTTCACAATCTATTTCTAATAGTCCATGCCTCACACATGCATTGGATCTGATGTCAGTAGGCGCACGATATTTTGTATTTTCAATTCTTTGTCAGATGCTGAAGAATTCCTTGTCATAATTTTAATTTTATTATGAGAACACTGTACCTGGTCTCTGCATTGATTTTGCACATCACTTTCACTGCAAGCCTCATCTCAAAAAATCATTAAAGACTAAATGAGCCTTGCAGGTACCATAATCTCACTACCTTCTCCTCTTTCTTCCCACAGGAGGTGGCCCTTGCAGATTATGTAAACCAAACCACAACAGTGTGCCAGCTACAAATAATAATGAAAAATAGTTTAAAAAATGCCAGGAATTTTGATAAAATTATTGACCTTATTCTGATTCTTTACCTTGGTTCAGGAGAATTAAAACACAGCAGCATTTAAAATGTGATAAAACTGTTTTCGATTCAAGAGAGGGAATAGGTTTTAGCTGACGAATCCTGTCTTAGAGGCTTTATTTTTTTTTGACACAGTCACTATATTTACTCTAGGTCAGACTAGATGATCATAAAGGTCCATAGTGACCTTGAAATGTCAGACTGATGAAAGTGCTTACAATTATGCCCCCCTCAAAGTTGTGGGTACAAAATGCAGCATTAGAGCATCTAACTGCAAATCAGGAAGTTATTGTTATAATATCTAGCTCTTATGTTTCTTATCCATAGCTCTGAAAGCATGTCAGATTTATTTTACAGATTTGGAAAGTGAAGTTGTTATAATATTTAGTCCTGTCATGAGTGCAAGGGATTGGGCTAGATGACCTCTTAAAGCCCCTTCCAGTCTTATGATTCTATAACTTTTCCAAGGTCATGCAGTAGGCTGCTGGCGAACTTGGAACAGAAACCATGCTTCCAGTCCTGAGTCTTATTCTAGTATCCTTGGCCTCTCATGGTAAATCTCTCATTGACTTCAGTTGGAACAAAGTTAGGCCAATTCTTTCTGCTTTTGCAAATTCAACTCCTAAGTGTTGTGGTGGTGTAGCAGTGCCTGTACTAGGATATTAGAGAGGAAAGGTGGATGAGGTAATATCCTTTATTGGACCAATTTCTGTTGGTGAAAGAGGCAAGCTTTCAGTCTACACAGTTCTTCAGATCTG
Source organism: Dermatemys mawii (assembly GCA_007922305.1). Classification (NCBI taxonomy): domain Eukaryota; kingdom Metazoa; phylum Chordata; order Testudines; family Dermatemydidae; genus Dermatemys; species Dermatemys mawii. Next base: position 10,484,908 of record ML677363.1, read on the forward strand.
GGAAAGGAATGCAGCGTGTCGGGGCTAAACACAAGGAGGAACAGATTGTTTAGGATAAGTAATTAGCACAAATTGTAAGGAACCATTCAAGGTAAGCTGTCTAGCAAGAACCTATGAAGTTGTAGAACAAAAAAGGGCGGGTATTATAACGATCTAAAATATGCTAAGTGAGACTAAAATTTTTGCCAGTGGTATTTTTAATAAGTCAGACAGGACATGAGAAATAATAAAACATGAAACCCTGAGCTCTGTGGTGTGAGGCTGATAGCCTAGACCCCACAGCCTGGGGCTTAAGTCATGGAGATCATGTAAAATCATGGAATCTGTGATCTCCATGACTAACTTGAAGCCTTGGTGATAATCTATAAAACCAGTGTCTTTGAGGTCCATGATTAAGTGTCTAGCCCAGTAAGACCTGAAGCGGGGGTGGGAGGGGTAGAGAGCAACAGCATGCAAACTGTGGACAGGGACATTGAACTCAACAGCTAATCCCCAGGGTGACCAGGAGGAGGCACCAGACCAACAGTGAGTGATGCATGCCATGACAGTGGAGCTTGCTTATGATGGTGAGTTTGGAGATGTTGGGGGTTGTTTGAGGGCCAAAATAGAGGGTATGGGAAACCCATCAAGTATGGGTTGTAATTGTTTAACAGTACTCCACTTTGGTGCAGGGTGGTAGGTAACAACTAGGAGTGTATAGTCAGAAGGTTTTTTCTATATCGAAGCAGGCTCTTACAGGACATTTGGGTGACCTATGCCATGATGCAGTCTCCCTCACTGGAACGTCCTTGATTGGTGAAGGTAGTTTTAAGTGTGAGATGTATATAACCTGAACTTTCTCATCAGAGCGTATGTGCCTGAAATTATGGTAGGCAAAAAACTTCACAAGTGAAAATAAAGGCTAGGCTGAGGCCCTCTTTAGTTGCACCAAACACCTCATCTTCATCTACCTTATCCCAACAGAAACATTGGTTGCTATTCAGTGTGCTATATTAGACCTACCAAACCTAGTGAGACAGTCATTTATTTTTTCAGGTCATCTCTCCAGTCTCTTTGATGTGTGATTCATGCACTTTAATAAAATAATATAAAAAAAGTGTCAAGGGGACCACAACCTTATCCCCAAATTTTGGAGCAGTGTTGGCTATACTTAAGATGCTAGTTGTTGTTAATCTTTTTGGTTTTCCTTAAAATGTGGCAAGTGGGTACAGCTTGACTGGTGCTGTGCAAAGGTTTATTTAACAGCTCATTGTTTGGCAGGAAAAGTTGGATTGCCACATATATCAAACCACTTTTTAAAATACAAGCTGTCTACCTTCTGTATTTTTAATCATAAATTGTATAACGGGTATTGCTATAGATTTCCCATGCATTATAAAATGAAAGTGTTTGAAATAAGGAGCAGAGCAGCTGTTTTGTTTGGTTACATTTTACAGGTATAATCCATTCCCCCTCTGTGCTCCAGATGTTTGCACCCAGTAATGCACAAATTCCCTGAGTCCTTTTCTTTCCCTCCTTTAGCCAGTTCATTATTTGTGTATCCCAAACAACTGCAGTTTGTAGTTTGTAGTTGTCAGATACCACTTACTCACTAAAACTGTTCATCTGTGGTTATCCTCTGATATCTTTCACCCAGTGCTCAGCACACTGCTGCTAAACCCATTCCCTTCTCGGGTATGGGAAATATGCCAGAGTCAGTTGTTTCCTTAGTTTTTATAGGTCCTTGTCTGGTCAGATTTTTGTCACAGGAGGGGAAAACAGTAATATAAGTACCAGTTTAAAAACTATACCTTTCTTTGCTGCTGTAGGGATAGATTCTATCTATGCCAGGTGCTTATGTGACCCCCATTATCAGGGTATTTGAGTGCCTTACACACACCAATTTATTTATCTTCACACTACCCCTTTGAGGAAGGACAGTGCTATTTTGCAGGTAGCGAACTGAGGCATGGAGAGACTAAATGACTTGGAACATGATTAATCCATTTTTGGTGTGTTGGAGTGCAAGGATGCTATCTGTCAGACTGGAGGAAATGGGACAGGTTGGCTGTTGGGTAGATGTTGGACCATTGCTGTCCTGTAGAGGATTGACTAACCTATGTATTTACCAGTGGACAAGGAAACAGGACATGCTGTTCATGTGGAGTTACTGTTGGTTACAGATTGGATGCCCTCTATGAGAGCTACATGGACATATTTTGACATATTACATGTTTCACTGTGTGATGGGGAGTGTTTTTTGCTCTTTCCTCAGGAGAAAGGGAGTCAGGTATCTGGCTGTATTTTGTTTTTTTTTGACAAAAGACTATTTAATATATTTCATGACACCTTCGGGTTAGCAGATAATCGATGACTGGGACCATAATGAAGCACAGTGGATCATATTTGGGGTACTTACCACATATTTTCATCCCTTACATTGTCTGGTGTGGCTTTTCACATGATACTGCAAAAATGATACTATAGTTTGGCATGCTTGCATAACTGTGCACTATGGCTGCTCCTTCACTGTGTGCCCCTCTCTCGTTGATTATTTTTATAAGAAGAAGATGCAGGGTCTGACCCTGCATGATTGTTTTCTTCATAGGGACCTTAGTATGGGCATGAGTGCCATGTACACAGGTGAGGATAATGATCTGTATTGCAGTAGTCAGTTTGGCATGAACTAATTCTCTTCATATTGAGTGTTGCTGTGTTCTTAGTGTCTGACTTTGCTTAAAATCATTGTAAATAATACAATGAGATATATATTGCAATATATTTATTAAATATACATCATGCTTTTGTTGAAAAATCCATTATTCCTTTAATATAGTAGGTTTCAGCTAGTTAAGGATCATATTTGATCAAAATCACCACTGACCTTACTCTTATAGATAATGAATGCAATAGAAAGGGGGACACAATTTATTTATATCAGGCAACACCCAACCTCTCTGCCTTTTCAGTTACACCTCTGTGAGGTGTAATGTACCAGTACTTACAATATATAAGGTGCTGATTTAATCACAAAAAATGTCACTTCACTGTAAAGGACCCCCACTTTCACTTTTCAAGACCCAGTTAGAGCTAAAAGAAATTTAGTGTGTTAATGGCTTGGAAGGGTATCATTTATTGAAATGACCTTTGTTGCTTAGTAACAGCATGATTTGCAGACTATATTATAAAATTATAATTAGCATGAGTTTAGCATAATCTGTTCTGGTGTTAGAAACATTAAGTCTCACTATGGGGACGTAAATTAACATGGGAAGGTTCACGTTTAGGTCAGCATGATTGTCAGATAAAGCTGAACTAAGTCAGATTAATTTCTAATAAGTTGTAGATCGTCCAGTTACCAGTCAGCAGAGAATATCTGGTATTCTGCATGCTAAAGAACATGCAGAGCCATGATGCCAAGTTTAAAATATGGTACTTGTTCCAGTAAAAATAAGAGATTTGAAAATCAGAAACAGAAAATGCAAATTCATTTCAGCTTGTTTTGAAATGCTCAAACCAAAGTAATTTTTTGGGCACATTTATTTTCATTTATATTGTTTTAAGCTGTTCATTCTTTATTAGTAGTAGTATTAAGCTGTTACAGTGGTAGTGTTTTCTATGCTTCAATCTTGTTCCTAACCAAAGTTGGTAAGATTTTTTAAACACAAGTATTTAACATAAGTAACCAGGCTGGGGCGGGAGGGATACCCAGTGTGAACGGTGCCTGCTAGTGGAATCTCTCAGAAAGCAGGTGAGAGCTACAGGAGGTGGTGGCTAGGCTGAGGAGTATCCGTGTCTTCAAGAGTGTTCATATGAAGAGATCCAAGGCTGAGGAATCTGTCCAGCTACAGAGGACGGCTGACACACCGCTGAGGGAGGAGAATATGGCTTTGTCACAGGGAGCACACTGGCTGCTGGTAACTTCTGCCATGGCCACCTCTATTCCCAATCCACCCACCATGGTGATGGAAAAGCGATATGCTGCCCTGGCAATGCACGATGAGGAATCACCCCCAAAGGTGGAAGAGGAGAAGTCATGTATCCCCAAGGCTGAGAACATCACAGCCACCACTCCCAAGAGGAAACGTAGGGTAGTGGTAGTTGGTGACTCTCTCTCTTCTGAGGGGAGTGGAGGCACCCATCCATAATCCTGACATAGCATCCCAGGAGACACGCTATCTGCTAGGGGCTCGTATCTGAAATGTTACGGAGGGATTGTCAAGGATCATTCAGCCCTCTGAGTACTACACCATGCTACTCATCCACGTGGGCACTAATACTCCGAGGCATGACCCTCAGCAGATCAGAAGGGACTACAGGGCTCTGGGAGTAAGGGTGAAGGAGTTGGGAGCATAGGTGATGTTCTCATCAGTCCTTCCAGTCAAGGGTATGGGCCCAGGCAGAGACAGATGCATCCTGGAGGGGAATGCCTGGCTGTGACAATGGTGTTGCCAGGAGGTTTTTCAGATTCCTTCACCACGGTATGCTGTTCCAGGAAGAACTGCTAAGCGGAGATGGGGTCCAGCTATCGAGGAAGGGGAAGAGGGTTTTTGGGTAGACTGGGTAACCTACTGAGGAGGGCTTTAAACTAGATTTGAAGGGGGCAGGTAACCAAAGCCCATGGGAAAGTTGGACCTGGACCGCTGGAGAAGGGTTGGAATTTGAGGGACTGTTATAGTAGGGATAAAGGAGTCTTTTGTTTAATTATATTTCTATATTAAAAGCTAGGGTGAAGATTTAGCATGTATATGCCTGGGATATGAGGGATGCAGACACTCACCTTCACAACAAGACTTCCAAAAGGCACCTCTATGGAGCTTTAAGGGCAAATGGGTGAGGCCAGGATCCTGTCCCTTCCAGGGTTAGTGCCACATTCAACACTAACCTCAAGGAGTTGTGCTTACTGAGCGTAGTTTGGCTAACCAAAAATACACACTTTACACTAAAATCAAAACAAGAAACAATAAAGCCTCTGCAATATTTGAACAACTAAACTGGATGTATGCCTAACCTTAGTAGTCACAGAAGACAACACCACCTCTCAACAATTAAAATCTTTCAAAGAGAACCCTTTAAAATTTGTCTTCATGGGGAGTAACCTAGTTATGAAACTGATAAAAGATACCCAGATTTATGGGCTTATCTTGTCTGTAAAGATAAGTTCCCTGGAAGACCATTAGTAATGTGACAACTCCAAAGATTTTCCAATTTTATGCTTTGCAATCTTTCAAGAAGACAGACTCCCCCTAAGAGACTGACTCGTAAGCAGATGTTTTTCTAGTGACATGACCCCTCAGGAAAGCTGTCACCATTGTGCCAAAATGGTATCAGGCATAAATGACATTAGCATCATCACCAAGTTGTTATAAGTCATCAGAATTTCTTGCAAGAAAGATGAAAAATCAGAAAATTGGCAGTCACCATGAATTTTGGCATAATCTCTTGATATTTCAGATTCTTCTTACAACTGAAGCAATTTCTTATTTTCTCCCAGGAAAACAGTAATTGATTCTGTGGTTGAGTTGCATCAAACTGTATGCATGTATTTTGAAAGTTTAGTCAGGTTTCTTGTCTTTTTGCCCTGGTTTTCAGTATTATGTTTATGCTTTGTTTTGTTATCTATAATTTCACAACTTGCCTCCTTTAAAAAAAAAAAGTTTAATTTTGGCAATACATTAGAGCAAAAGCAGTTAGAGGTAATTTATTGTATTGCACATATTTCTTCCTAATTATAGGCATATATGGTCCCTTTTACTTTTGTAGACTTCTGAAAGATTTCTATCTTTGTTCTCAGATTAAAAAGAAGTAGAAACCCAATGTGATTCTCATTTAAATCAAAGGGTTTTTCATTAATTACTTCAATAGGCTCAGAGTCCAGATTGAGTTTTACAAAAAAAAAGTCCAAAGAGTATCACGAGAAGCCAACAATTTGGGCTACATCATGTCACTGGGAGAGCCTGGGGTAGCCCTCACCGAAAATGTAGGGCAGGCTGCAAAAGAGAGAACAGATAGTCCCAGGAGTAGTGGGTAACACTGAAGTTATTCTCCTCAACCAGTCACAAACTGTGCTTCTGATTCCCCACATTGGTTATCAAAAAGCAAAAAAAAAAAAAAAGAAACCACACAACCCCCTTTATTGCTCTACAGTTCTCTGGTTCCCAATCAGCACCTAGGTCTAGTACAGTGAGAAGTTATTTTAAAAACTCTGCTCACATATCCAAAATGTTCATCTGACCCCAAACGGTCAGCCGCTTTACCAGGTCAGTATAGATTTGGATCCTACCCAAAATACAACGCTGCCAGCCAATCCTTTAGTATCTAAAACTAAAGGTTTATTATAAAGAGAGAAGAAAGGAGATGTGAAATGGTAAAACAATCACATACACAAAGACTTCAAAGTCTATATATTAGGTTCCTAGCAGTGTTGGTGAGTTTACTGGCTTGACTACATCCACAGCTTGGATGGGTCATTTAGTCCTTTGTTCAGAGCTTGAGTTTGTAGCAAAGTTCAAATGTGTATTCTTTAAAATACATGATCACTCCACATGAGACAAAACATAGAGTGCTACACAGCAATGAAAACAATTGCCTGTATCTTAATATAGAATAATTATGCTTTTTATATGTCTTTATTTCTCTTTCAAAGCACATGCCATGTTTGAAACAGGAGTATTAGACTATATTATCTCCTGGGAGCGTATGGTTGCTTGAGTAGATAAACTCAGCCCAGAGGTGATGTGCAAGGTGGCTTAAATACAACACTGTATTCAAACTACCTTTAGACGTACTCCTATCCACTCTAATGATCTAAACGTAACAGGATCTAATTACACTACATCTGAATTTGGCCTAATAATTTGAGCCACAAGGTCCTGTAGAGTGTGTGTGTGCAGATGCACCACTGAAAAGAACACTGCACTGGGTGTCAAGAGATCTGGACTCTATCTCTGTCGCTGTCCTGTTTGAATATGATAATGCCACCTTATTTCTGTCTCACTTTCCCCATCTGTACCACAGAGATAATGGTACTTATTTTCCTTTGCAAAGTGCTTTGAAATCTGTGAATGAACAGTTAGAGGGAAGCCAAGTATTTTAAGTAGGCAAAACTTGTTTGAGTTTGGGTCAAATTCTGAAGTTTATGCATAGCCAAAACTCATGCTGGCTGAATTCATGCTAACTGAAAACTTATTAGTGTCTTTTTGTAAGTAAAGAATGAGTAAGAGAATGAGAGTGGCAAATAATAGTCAATTTTCTGAAGAAAAAATATAATAGACAATAATAATTTTAAGCTTCTTAGGTATGAAACAATCCTTAAATAAAGACTAATGTAGGTCTTGGTTGCATGATGGATCTCTAATTTACAATGTTCTTTGAATATCAGCCTCTAGATGAACAAACATGTATGAGACTGATCTTAGCTCTAAATGGGGTTCTCTGAATGCAGTTACATTTTTCAAATTCTACCCAGTCGAAGTTAAATGGGTTGAGTTGTAATTAGGGATGGAAAAATTCATTTTTCCTCTTTTTTTACATTGACTTCAACATTGTGGGGTCTAAATATGACTTGGATGTTGTTAGATGTACATACCCTCCTGGAGTAGGCTTTGGGCTTGTACAGAGGGGAGAATAGTAGAAAAAAGAGGAGAGAATTTCTCATAAAAATACAGTACATATTGCATAGATCTTGAGCATTTGCTTTTTCCTACCTAACTTTTTGATGATGATCTTGTATTCCTACATATCAAAGCTTTTAGCTATTAAAATATGGGTCTAAATTATAAGGAAATGGTTTGCTTATACTTTAACTTGTCTTTGGCAAACTTCAGTCTGTTTTTGGATGCACATCTTTAACTATAATAATTTTCTCCCTTCTTGAGGAATAAGTTATTTTTTCAAAGTCAGATCAACATAATGTTTTTGTATGTTGTGTTTACCTTGCAAAAGCCAATAATTCATAATGGTTTCCTTGTGTGTCAGTCTGACCCTTTCAGAAGAGGTCTAACCTCCTCATCATTTTCTAGGATATCTATTTGTTTCTTAGCAGAACTGTGTGCTGAAAAAGAGAGAACCTATAAAATAAAATAATAAAAAACCTTATTGAATTTTTTCCCACCCAACTAAAATTGCAGTGGGTTACACTGTGTATATATAAGTGGAAAATGCCACTAGTAATATTGTTACCTTGAACGTCAAGTGAAACATCATTCATGCTCTCAAGGCTAGAGTCACAAAGGGTTATTTCCTCCTTAAAGAAGACCTCATGTCATGGCAACCTGACTCAGGACTCCTGAGTCAGGAGGATGAGCTGATTTCCTGTAGAAGTTATCAACTTCACTTATTCAAGACACAATATGGGTGAGGTAATATTGAGAGAGACAAGCTTTCACACTTACACAGAGCTCTCCTTTAGGCCTGGGAAACTTAATCAGAATAAGTTTTCCAGACCTGAGGGAGAGCTCTTAAGCTCAAAAGCTTTAATCTCTTGCCAACAGAAATTGTTCCAGTAAAAGATATTACCTTACCCATATTGTGTCTCTAATATCCTGGGACTGACACGGCTACAACAACACTGCATGCAGCTCCACTAATGTCAGACTTAGAATTGGTAGAATACGACTCCACCTTTGGGACACTTTGTCCCCGTGTTCCCTGAATCAGATGCTCTATCTCTCTCTTTTTTTTTTTAATCTGTCTTTTTTAGACACTATCTCTATATCTAAGCACTGCACTGATTGTTTATTTTCTCATGATCTAACCTTGTGTTAACTGAGAAATCCAATGATACTTCAAAAACAAAATCAGTCCCAGGAACATGTGAGTTAGCCATATGTCTGTCATGGCTGGATAGCACATTTCATGCAGCAGCTTCAGGGGAAAAAAAAATCACAGAAACCTCGTTATACCACTAGTTCTACATAAACTGATGAAGAATGCTGAAACTAGCTAGAACTATCATTCACAAATACTGACCAGGTGGCATCATGCACCCAGGCCTCTAAACACAAGATTAAAACCCAAATTCAGGAAAGTACTTAAATGTAAGCATGCGAGAAGTACCACTGAATAAACAGGAATACTCACATTCTTACAGTATCTTCCTGCATCAGCACCTAAATCATGGAAGAAAGTTTTGAACAACAGACGCTCAATACAATCTACACTAAGAATAGCCTGAGGTGCTGATTTACCCCCATACCTGAAGTAAAAGATGCATGTACCAAATGCCTTAACCACAGGAGTTCTTAAAGTCAACCCACAATGATCATAAGGATCTGAGAGGCTGTGGACGTTTCCGTCTCTTCCAGGACATATTCCCAGCTGCTTACATTGTACATGTATGTCCCTCTAGAATGGGTACCATTGAGGGCGTGAAGGCACTATAGTTACATCCTAGGAAATCTGCCAGTAAGACAGGTGCTTGCCTCTTGACCTTACTAAATAGTACCTGAGTCCACCTGGTTCTCTTTCCACCAGCAGAGTCTAGTGGAAGTGAGCGTGAAAGAAAGAAAATGGCTTGACCATGTAGAGGAGGACAATGGTTTTCCACTGGCTGGAACCACTGAACAGCTTTTCAGTTCCATGATGGACTGGTAGAGGCCCAATGGAAGTGGTTGACTGACATGACTGGATGCTGATATTCCTGATGTGAGAGAGTGAAATGATGTCCCAACATGTTTGGCGGAGGAAGATCTTGGATCCAGATGCTTAGAGAGTACTACTCATGGTCCCAAGTTGGTTGGGTGCCAGGGAAAGAAAAATGGTATCTACAGTTACTTGAAAGAAACTGCAGAGGATGGAGGAGAATTCAGAATTGCAGTCCTCTCAGTCCTGTCTTGAGCAGTACAGTGTCTGGGGAAGGGTGATATTATACACTCTATAATAGAGAACAAATAGGAAAACCTAATATTGCTTTGGATATTCCATAATTAAAATCTATTGAAAAGTGAAGTCTAGATATGGTATAACTTTGGCAAATTTGTTCAGTTTGTAGATTAGATGAACCAGTTATGCACAAAGGATTCTATTGAGGAGCAGCTCTGATTGGGGATGTGTGTGTGTGTGAGATGCTCTGAGAAACTAGTTGTATTCATTAAAAGAGAGCACAGTTGAGTTAATAAATGTTTGAAGTTACATCGAGGTCGCCCTAAAATTCCCATTTAAAGGGACACTTGAAAATTTAAAGTACAGATTTATATTTTTAGGGCATTATACAAAATTTAAGTACATTAAATATAAAACAAAATTAAAATATATAGTAAACATTCTGGCAGTGTGTGCATATATAGAACTACAGCATTGGACTAGTGAATTAGCTCTGTAACTGAAACTTATCTCTTCCATTGTCCAAGTTCAGTGAAACACAAAATATAAACTAAGAGCATTTAAAAATTTCCAAATTATTAAACCAAGAATTTTTTTATATTATATAATGAGTTATTAGTTGTAATTCTGGTATGAGAATCCACTCCTTAAGTAATATATTTAATCTGTTTATTAACAGTGCTCCTTAAAGATAGTTTCCATCGCTAGACTTCAGATGTCCTGCCTTGAAGAGGGGGAAACACAAATGAAAAGTTAGCACCCCTGTAGCCTTAAGTGCCAACCAAAGATATTTATAATGTGGGCTCTACCTTTATGGCCAGTCTGTTTAGTAGTCAGATTATTAAAATGACCAGTTCTGGACAAATCCTGACTTTGCTGAGAATATTAAAATGACATACAGTTGAGTATAGAGTAATTGGAGAGAATTCTACTTGCGAAAGACATAGTTACATTCCTTAAACATATTTTAAAGACTTCTGTGAACTCTCTCTCTTGGCCTGAATAAGTGTGTTTTACTTTAATGAGATTATTCTGATGCTTCTGTGAAGTTTTGTGTGCAATTTTCTGCTGGTTTTGAGACAGTCTTCCTGTTTTTCAACAAAATTTCCTTTCTGTTTGGTAACCAGTAATGTCTTTATAGCTGATTCAATGCAGTTCAGTTAACTGAAAGGCAATTTATTATAAATGTTGTCCCTGATTGATATATTTCAGTTGTGTCAATATTTGCTTTGTAACCTGGCTGCCTTTTAAAATTCGAGTTGTTAATATTCTTTGCAATCCAGTTTTCAAATTTTTTTCCTTTAGCCAGCTGCCTATTTACAAGAGCATTTAAATCTGAGACCTACTGTTTCTCTACTATCCTATCGTTCTGCTTGGGAAAGAAAGGGAGTTGGCATCCATTCAGGAAGAAGACAAATAAGAGAGGTATTAAGAGAAGCTATAGGATGATGTCTAGTATCGTTTACATTTCCCATAAAACTCAGCTCAACCAAATCCACTCCCTGTTGTCATGAAAGGAAAATAGAGCATATCTTAATTTTGTACTTCAGCTACCATTTCTCACAAGAGGGAAGGGGTTATTGTAATTCCAGCTTAGTGGAAATACGTAAGGCTTATTCATCTTGTGCATAAAACTGATAACTCATGCAGTTGGGACTGCTTATTTATTTCTAAATTCATTTCAGTCTTTTTAAGTCAACTGAGCATTGAGCATTTGAAAAGTGATTCTGGGAAATTATTTTTGCATAAGGAATAGTAAACACTGACAATACTTTCTGTCATCGAATGAAAATGATCCATATGATTCCCAGTGGCTTAATGAGCTGAATAGCTCACTGGCTAATTTTTTGGCATCAGTAAAAGCCATGTTGATCAACTGTGCTTTCACTATTAAGTATCTTTCAAATCAGATGGAAGTACTTGATTTTGAAAATTTAGAAAGGCACAAAGGGGAAGATTTGTCCCTATACTTTTGGACTTATATTATTTATTTGTGCACAGAATGGTGCCAAGTAGTTTTATATTCTATGAAACATCCCATCATGTCACACAAGTACTGTTAAGGTTTCATAGCCTATGCAAATTCAGCATAGATAGGCATGTCAAGTTTTTGGTCTTTAAATAGGAACCCATTACTTCAACCAATTTCACTGTCAAAACCATTATATAGGGTTTTTTCTTTAAAAAAAAGCCAGTTTCGTATTATCTGTAACTTGGGTTTCACCTTCACAAATCACTAAGTGAGCCAATGAAAATTCTGTGCAACACTGTACAGAAAAACTGATATTGCAAATAAAAGAAATGAATACAAGGGCATAAATGACACAACCTTTTTTTCTTCATTTTATTTCAGTTCTACTGAATGATCAGATAATAGCCACGTTAAGTTGAAATAAGTGAATCTACTGACACACATCTTATGATTCTACCACTGCCTTTTGTCAAGGTAAGTTAAGGAAGTTTCAAAATACAATAAAAGTTAGAATAATTTACAGTAGACATAATGCCAGTGGACTACTTAGTCCCCTTCCCACCAATATAAGTGTTTTAGGTGTTCACTTAGGTCCTGTTCAAACACCATTGCAGCCAATGGTTATCTTTATAGCCACTTAAGAGGGCTTAGGATCAACTCTTTTAACAGTTCGTACCAAATTCTGCTCAGTTTACTTTGGACAAATAGCTTTGATGTAGTAGTCTGTGGCCTTGAACGTGAAGTTGTTGAGCCCTCTGTCCCCAGTTCATCAATGTACTTAAGCATGTGCTTAGCTTAAATCATAAGTAGTCCCATTCAAATTAATGGGACTACTTGCAGGTTTAAAGTTGAGTGTTGTTAGGGTTGATGGATTGGGACTAGACTTTGTATCACTGAGCCTTGTGTGAGTATGATGAGGACGGTTTAACTTTGAGCACAGTACCGATACAATAAATGTTTATTTAGTAAACATGACTATCAACAATGATGAAAATGTTAAGCTTCACTTTTTCAATGGCACTTTTGCTCAGAGCTTCCACTATGCATTTTATATTTTGCAGATTGTTTTGCATTAGTACATGGGTGTGGGAATTATATAGCTAACTAACAACCCAATCTCTTATGCACAGGAGTTTAAAATCACAATTTTTGAGTGAGGATTACTCATGTGACTAGGATAGGCACTGTGGCATGGAAGTTATTTTTAATAGACTGCAGCAGACACAGTACCAATCAATATGCTGTAAAAAGTAAAAACATGCTGGGAAAAACCCTCAGTATTTATTGTGATTTCAAAGAAAAGATCAGTGATGTTTTGGTAATCAGTCATTTTGGTAAAGGGTATAAATAGAATGAATAATAGAAATAAATTGATCCTGATATTGGTAAGGTAAAGACTGTGAAAAGAGTGAAAACTGGTGGTAAATTATGATTTTTATTCACAAGGAGAAATCAAATTGTGATATCAGGGTTCCGTCCCTTTCACATACTGCAACCCAAGGGCTGTTACAGATAACTCTGTAGCTCTTCTAACCAAAATATATATAATTTAAGACTACAATGTTATATGCTATATAACTGTGAAAACCAGAAGGAAGTAGATTAGTTATCTTTATGAACATTAGAAAACTAGTTCCTCTTGCTGGATCTGCATATGATAGTCATCCTTGTTCAGTGAGCTTATTAGAATAACAAAATGGCTTTGTTTGATAGTGTACCGTGGTGCAAATGATACTGTCTACAGGGACCGCAGCAACTGTTCTGCAACTCAAATCCAGTGCTTCCCATGGAAAAAGTGGCAATAAAACTGTGCACAACAATGCAGAATGAGCACCCTTTTACTTGCTGATCTCACAGGAAGTGAAAATGGTTGTCATACTTAATGCAAATACAAGACAACTGAGCATGTGTTTATATGGTCCTTCTCTGATTTCCTTGCTTTGGAAAAAATAGTATTTTCCAGTGTAGCTCTGTCAAATTCTCCATATTGCTGAATGGCAGGCGCCTTCTCGTATAATAAAGTTTACTGCAGAATCAAGGTTTTTTAAATTGTCGGAAAACAACATTTAGAAATACCAAAAACCCTAATATGAATTTCTCACCTAGAAACTGGACGCGCAGCTCAGCAAAGTATGTTCCTTCAAGAGTATTAAATAAATTTGACTTTACTAGTCTATTTTCACTAGGAAGAAAATTGTTCTGTCTGTTTGAGACAATTAAACACTTCATTCGGTTTTCCAAATCATAGCAAAGTTGAAAGCTTCACAATTTGACTAACTTCTACCCCAAAGTAGAAAGACTTCCTTCCTTGTGGGGTCCTCTACACCCTTCTTTGTGTCTTATGCATCCCATCGTCTTAGCTCTTTTTTTATTCCAACTCACCATTAAGATGAGCAACATCTATCCATTAGTCTTGAGTATTTATATAACCCGCATCACCATAGCATTTGAGTGACTCACAGTCTTTAATACTTCCCAGTCACTGCCCTTCCAGGTGCAGAGGGATGGCCACAATGACCATTGTCTTGGCATGAGCTCTGTGCAGGAAATCCCCTGAGTCCATGCAAACTAAAAGGAGGACTGGGCTCATCTTGCCTAAAAATACTGAAATCAGATCCTGTTCCGCTGACCCAGGTGTAGGTTGAAAGGGAGAGTATGAAGGAAATCTTCTTTCCATTTGCATGGGGTTGCCACAGAACGTGAATCCCAGCACTTGTGCTAAATGTGAGTACTGGAGAGAGTTGGAAAAAATGGCACTGGGAACCTAGAAGGGGGATAAGATTATCTCCCTTTGCACTGGCTGCTTGAAGCAGACAGTTCACATCCAAAATAGCAGCTCCTCTGTAGCAGTTGTTCACACTATTTAATTGAGCTGAGTGTGACTGAATAGTTTTCCTGAACCATCTGAAGCACACTGTTCTCTGCTAATGAATCAGGGTGAGAATTTTTTTCGTGCTAGCCCTGTGAGGCTGATCCAAAGCCACTGTCAAGCCTTATACATGGTCATTGTGCTAAACTGTTTCAGCTACATATTATTTAGTCCTTAGCTCAGTTCCCAGAAGTGATGCATTCAGTGACATTTCACAAGGCTAGTGAACTATTTTAACTAGACTGTGTCCATACTAGTACTAAAATGACTAAGGCTCATATAGTCCTATTGAATTCTAAGCAGCTGTAAACAGAAATGAGGGATGGGCCAGTGATGAGGGTATCATCCTTAGATTTGAGAGGCTGTGCTACATACATTCTGTGTGACCTTGGATAAGTTATTTAAAATTTCTGTGTTTCAGTTCCTTGTCTGTAAAATGGGGGCACTAGCAGCTCTCTAACTCCTAGAAGTGTTCTGAGGATAAATACATTGAAGATCATGAGATGTTCAGACCATAGTGATAGGACGCATAAGTACCTGAGAGAGAGAGAGAACTGTATGAGGCATAGCCTAGTAATATATATACCCTTGTAAGCCAATCAGTGGGAGCATTTTGTATGTTGACATAAGGTGTTTTTATAATTTTGAACAGGAACAAATGGTACTTAGCACAGTAAATTTCCCTGGCATCATTAAGGCCTCAGCTTGCAATTCCTATGAGTCATTCTGCTGATGCTTTTAAGTATGGGAGGAATGCTTCTGGGAACTGTGGGAAGCATAGTAACCTTCTGAAGCTCCCACCACATGGCTGTGGCTTCTACAACCACAGCTCTCAAAAACTAAGCCTATATTGTTGCTTTATTTGTTTCTCTGAGACATACCAGGTGGAACTTCAGCTTTTTCTCTTTCTTATGTTTTTATTCCCAGCCTCAGAGTTCAATAAAAGGTAAGTGTTCTTTTCTTTCTTTGAACTTCACAGGACTTTTAAAAAAAAATCTTATCCTTGCCTCTCCTTTAAAACATGTTTGTTAAATTTTTAAACTAATATAACAAAATAACATAGAAAAAGACATCAGAAGGAACTGTAAACACTGAATAATTAGGAGATCAATAAACTATTCAGTAATTCTTAGATGACTTTCAAATGACCTTCCAGAATAAAAAGGCCAAAACTGTGTAGGACATACAAACCTTAAATTACAGTAAATGTGCCAGATGAATTTGAGTAGGTTACTAATGTTGATTTAGCTGTCTTCATTGTGGAGAGCTCTGCAGATCATAAATAAAAGAATATAAAGAGAACAAAGGGGGCATGCACAACAAAGAAATATGCATAAAAGAAATACACAGGATAATGTACTTGACAGAAACAGTCATCTATTTCTTTGTTAACATAAAAATAGGAAGTAAGGACTGAACAGATAATAAACTAGCAGAATATTTCACCAAAACTCACTCTCAGGTTACTCATTGCTAATATTAAAGCATTACTCCCTCAAGAACTGAGCATGCAGTTTCTATAGCATGCAATGAAAAATTGTGAATAAAACCTATGACTCCCTCACAGCTGAGTAAAGAACTAAGCACCCGTCAACTGAAGCTGACCAGATTAAAAGGCTTTTGCCATTTCTTCTGGTTCCAGTGCTTTATGGCTGGATAGAGAAAGTAGTTACTAGTCTATTTTTAAGTGATTCTCCTAAAGTTACTGATGAATTGGCATAGTGCTAGTTTTTTGCAAGGTTGACTGCAATATTATACTAGTTATTTTGTTAAAATGGTAATAGAAGTTTATAGTCGTGAGTGGGGCCCTTTCCTTTTTGTGTGATTCAATATGTAGCATTTCCAGAATGCCGTCTCGATTCATGGGGCATGGAAGCGGGGGACCCAAAGGAAAATAGATAGAACAATGGAAAAATGTGTTTGCAAAATCTAATTCTTGATTCCATTGAACAATGTTCATTTTTAAATCAACATTTGGATATCTAGCTCTGCTTTGGATTAAAACCCACATTCACACATGTAAGAAAGTATTGCCTTGCTATTCCTTATTCACTACAAATTGTTTATTATTTTAGTGTTTAATTTTTTTAACTCATACAGTCAAGAAACAGACTAAAGAAATCTCATGAGCCTAAACCTGGTCCCATTAAAGCCAATGGGAATTTTTCCAGTTTTTATCCCAAGTAACTTAAGTGATCATTAGCACAGAATAAACAATGAATACTCCTATTGCTCAGTTGACTTATATAAGAGAATTTTAGTCAAATTATACGATCAAAAATTTGAATAATGGAAGGATTCAGGAAAATTATGTTCACTTTGAGCATAAATCATGATCAGGAAAAAAAGGGGTTGCATTCATTGACTAACTTGCGGAAGCAGTTGTCTACTGAACAGAGAAGGAAGCAGGGTAGAAATATGCTGACTGCCCTGAAAAAAAGGAATATTAAAAATTTAGCATTGGTTCACTCATCTTGTTTTTTTGAGTTTTTTTGTCTTAGACAAATTATACCAGGCGACCGACTATGTCTCCATCTTCACATCCCAGTGTAAAGCAGCATATTTCTTTTCATTTTGGATGACATTTTATGTTACGCCTATGACAGTTTAATTCCAGTTAACCACTGCTAACAGGGAGAACTCACAAAGAAAGCAGGCAGTCATGCAGTCATTGACTGTGTATGTAAATGATGTAATCCATTGTGTTGGGTCATTGTGGAGGACTCTTATTATAAAATTGTTCTGCCCCATCACTATAAAAACCTTTTTGCATGACTGACAGTTATAAAATATACTGTATGTAGTTATGCAAAACTACCTAAAGCTGTCATAGCTGAAGCACTTTATTTAGGGTGAGATGTTAAGATCCAGATGTTTTTGTTGTTGTTTCAGAGCTCCAAATGTGTATCCTTTAGCTAAGTCTTCATTCTGGGGCCCCACTTTTTTCATAAATTATCCTTTTATCTTAAATAAATCATACAAAACTGCTTACATAGGGTTTGTATTCTGAATCTGAAGCATTGACACCCTTCTCCTTTACCCTCTTTGCTCAATAAACCATCACTCCCTAGGCCCACATCTTAGCCACATTCCCATTCTTTTCAGAGGACTGGAAGGGACTCTGTTGATGCTGCATCTTAATCAGCCAGCAGGATGAACGTTGAACAGTACAAGATACCCCTGTATATTATATATTGAATGCTGCCTCCACAGTTCTCTCACACTTTGCTGGTTGAGAGAATGAGAAATGAGGACCTAAACTTTCTGCATGGCAGAATTGAGAACTACTGCAACAGAGAGAGTCAATTTTAACCCCTCAGTTTTCACCTTCCAATAACTCCTGCCCCAACTCTCTTTCTGCAGTTATGGGAGATTGTGTTTGTCAATCTTATTTTGAAATCCTTCTCACTCTGAGATCCTCCATGATTCCTGAGGTGCCCAGAAATTCCTGAGGCATTTTAGTGTTTCATTTGTGATTGCCTTCTACCATCAAAAAATATACCTGCTACTTCCACAGAGTACCTGAGCACAAATGGCCCATTGAGCCTGGATTCAAAGAATACATTCATACTCAGCACCGTCATGTAGCAATGCTTTGTGTGCTGCTGTAGTTTTGCTAAACTGAGTTTTATATACTGACCAATAACTGCTGTTTTTTTTCTCCCATTAGTGAATATTCTGATAAATGTTAAAAATAGATGGATATGCTGTTTTTCTGGTATAGCATCATTTTATTATATTTGCTACATAGGTGATTAGTACAATAATATTATATCAGAATACAATAACATGCTTTGCATATATGAAGCATAGTTATATGTTAGTATTTGCATCAGCATTCATTGTGGCAGTGTTATCTGGGTATAGTTATGAGTATTATTCCCTCATTTTTAAAAAGTAAATCAAGTAATTATTCCAATAAGGATTCTGTTAAGATTTCCCTTCAAAAGATTTTCTGAAAAGTTTGAGGATCAGAGTTTTCTAAAACAGGTATACAAACCACCCTTCCTTAGAAATTGTTTTTATAATTTTTCTTAATTAGAACAATGAGATCTGTAGCTTTTAATGCCAGGTAATTTCATTCCTGCTAAGCAGTACCTAATTTTATCTTTGTCAGTATGTTTTCCTTTAAAAGAGGCTAGTATAAAAATCAATTACAGTGTGCATTATATCTTTGCCATTAAGAGAGACTTGTTTTTATCATAAAAATATTCAACTGGATTTTAATTGTTTTTCTGCAGCACCCATATCCCTGGACATGATCAGTATTTCTATTTATTTCTTATATTTTAGTAAAGTTAAGCAAATTACAGAAAGCTCTCATTTTATCTTCACTGCTGAATATGGAAAAAGCATCCTCCTTTGATTGTAAAGCACATTCTTGAATATTGAATAATTTCCCTTGCAAATATTTAAAGCAACTTTCTTAAAGGAACAATTAATATCCTGTTCATTTTTGCTTCTTACCATTAGTCTTTATCAAATTATTTGTAGTCATGTAATAGACGAAAGCTCTATGATGTAACTGCATTGAGTACAGGGTATCATAAGAATATGGTCTGTTCTGCTTGTTCCCAACTGTTCTGAAATCATTCTCCCTGCAACTGAAATTCCCGTAGTCTTCCTACTTCTGGCTATCTTCAAGCTGTTGTATATAGCTTGGCTGGAAGCAGATTTTCCATTTTGCTGGGAATTCTGTTTTGAAATCTTTTCTGTTCCAAAATAGAATGAAAACAAAACAAAATAAAAAAAAGATTTAAAAAATCTTGGAGAAAAATCATTTCAGGTCAATATGTGTTCCTTTCTGATGAAATCAGAACATTTTTTCCAGTTTTGAATATGAATCTATAGCTATAAAAATATGGAAATGGAAAATTGAAATGTTCTGGTTTTTTTCTAAACGGATATGTGAATTCCAATTAAATGCTGATCAAGACCTCAATTAGTATTAGTAATACTAAACTGTGCTGGACATTGGCATCATTTTGCCTCTGTCCTGATTTGGACTGACAAAATTAGAGTTGCTGTAAAATACTAATTCTGGGATTTTCAAAGTAGCTCAAGGGAGTTAGGTGTCCTCCTCCAGTTAGGCTCCTTGGGTAAGTCCCTGCCTAAAATCTTGGCTATAAAAGAGCCATGAAAAGTCTTTCTATCTTGATTATTACCATATAGTATGTATCAGTCTCATTTTGCTGGGAGTTCTTCAGACATACAGAAAAATACAACCACCACAAATGTCTTACTCTGACCAGTCTGTGCTTAATATCTCTAGCCCTGAGTAATGGTAAATATGTAGGTATGCAACAGTCAGAAGACTTGTGATTGTGAAGTGTGTTTAAACAGTTCTTTTGTCACTAGGGCTGTAACCTGGGTTTCATCAATAAATTGGGACCAACCAACCTATCCTTTTAAAGTTCACAAATAAATGTCCCAATGCTCCAAATAAGCTCATATTTTGCCTTGACAAATGCCCTTTATAAAACATTCTACATAGGATCTCTGCCTTTTCTTCTTACTTCTGATATGTTGGTAGGCTGAGGAGGTTGGAATATTTTGGCATTATAACCCATGTTTCATCTCATCTCTTGGGCTTCCTTTCATGAGTTATATTCCTCTAGCTGATGGGTAAATTCCTGTAAAGGGATATTTATGCTTGTGAATGCTCCTAGCTTTTCTTGCTGATTTCTTGCAATTTTAAAAGTGCTGTATATACATTCTCTGCCTTCTCAATGAATGCAGACTACAGCATATCCTCACAAACCTTCAGTCATCTACTCCTCTCATAGTATCACAAGCACTAAATAACTCCCCTCCACAGTCTATTTATGGAAGGGGTGGGGGGAAAGCCTTCTCTGTGGGACATCAGTCAGTTTTTCATGGGGTTTTCAAAATGTCATTTTCTTGGCATGAATGTTACTGTAATTAAGTATTCTCCATGCAGCAAAATTGATTCTTCATTCTACAGTTTATAAACTTAAGCATTTCTTTGTGAATCCTCAGTTCATCTGCAAAGCAATGTGCCCCTTTCACTCAGCATGCTTTATTTCCATGTTACTAATAGGAGCCGCTTGTTTAAGAGAACAGAAAGTATTGAAATATAATCAAACAGTACGTGGGTTGTTATATTAATTCTATCCTAATTACATTGTTGGCATCCAAATGACTCATGCTGATTCTAAAGCTGCTGATAGTAATAATTCCCTTGTAGGTAAGGAAATGAATCAACTGAGAGGGTGTATGATTTGTGCTTGCACAGACCTATCCAAGAATAAATACAATTTCCTTTTAATTTGTATACTGTCTAGCCATCTTCACATATTGTACAGATATATAAGGTAATGTCCTAATGTATGTGTACTCACTGCTTGCTTTCAGTGTTTTTTGGGCTTGCAAAGAATACAGGATTAGTTCCATAGAAGTATTTTATCAATATAGGACTCCCCTTTGATACCAGTGTGGGGGTATTGCATGATATCCTTTTAACTGTAGTGCAGTTTTTTTAAATATCTGTAACCTTGCTTCCATGACTATAGGCAAAGTTAATGAGTCAAATTTAGCCTGGAGTAATCAGGTGCAACTCTCATGGAAGCCATTGGGTTAGAATCAGTGGTGATGTAAACAGCAATCAAACTTTAGATAACAGGAACATTGTAAAATAGTCTCACTGCACCATCCTACCTCTATCCCTTTGTTGTTTAACTTTGAATCATTTTGCATTATATTACCAATTATCCACCTTTTCTGGTCAGTTTACATTTCCATTTGCATCACTGCAGAAATGTCACAAGCATTGAGCTTAGGCAGTCCTGGGTTGGAAAACCTCCACAGACGCCAACAACTAGGAGGAGTTGGTATTTCAGTAAGTAGGACTCCTCCCTGAAAGTTGATAATGAAGCAATCTCCAATCATAGTGTTAGGAGGCAATGAACTGTTTATCTGAGATCCTGACTAACTGCTATATAGTGGAGATTTTATGATGGTTTTTGTAAGAGTAATCAGACTAGCTCTGGTATTGTGGTTACCTTTTATTGTCACATACTTAGTGTGTTGCTCCCCAGAAATAATGGCATTTCAGCAGTAAATGAAGTGATTCTTACATAGTGTGTAATCACTTTATAAGGTGTTGAAAATCTTGTTTAATGTCTTTGTGTAAAATGTTTTGAGACTTGGGAGGAAAGGCGCAGTAGAAATGCAAATTATTTGAGTTTTTATTATTTATAACTAGGGTGACCAGACAGAAATGTGAAAAATTAGGATGGGAATGGGGGATAATAGGAGCCTATATAAGAGAGAGACCCAAAAATCGTGATTGTCCTTTATAAAACCAGGACATCTAGTCCCCCTAATTTGGACATGGACATACTCACTTGTCTTCATGGATCATGAAGGAGAGATAATACCTAAAATACTTACAAGTTGTCTATTTGTTGTAGGCAATGTGACTGGGGATCCTTACAGGAAAGCCAATATTATAAATATGAATCACAGTTTTTCTTCTGCTCTGAGAAATAAAAGGGCAATCTCCTTACTCTTTTGGTCCATTACCACCCTATTTCAGGAATTCTGGAGAAGGGAATTAAACTTAGACTTGGATTGGCTTTTAAAATCCTTTTTTATGCCAGTTGGTGATGCTTTAAAAACTATAAGCCAGTTGCTATATATGTGACAATTCAGATTAGACCAGATGAGATTTTGGAATCATTATCAAATGGTATATTTTTTAAAAAAGCAGACATGGCAGGATTAGTGGGAAGGAAAAGGAAGAAAGGGATGTGTTTCTATTAACCCAGGTATGACTGTAACAAGATCCAAATACATAACAGAAAACCGAGGAAAGGCAGGGGGGAGAAGACCCTTCCATTAAATTATAAGTTCTTAGTAAATGGAAAACATCAACCATTGTTTGGTCTTGCCTGCTTGCCAATCAATGAAGAAAACTGGCTGCCAGTAAGGAATGATTATAGCTTTAGTTCCATGATTGCTCCTCCTAGACTGAGAGTGTTCATTAGAAGGATTATTACTATTCCATCCTTTCCTAAAGCTCTGTAGGATGCTACTTGAATTTTTTAAAATCGATTGAGGGAGGATAAATCTAAGAATTCAGTCTAAAGGGTCTGTGGTAGTTCTGTTCTTTTTAATTAAATACTTTCAAAAATGCCTTGAAGTCAACAAGATTCTTTCTCCAATCTCCCTAACTTTTCCAAAAAACTATTAAAGTTAGTCCTGCTTGTAGGCTTGTGAAGCACTGTGGGTGGGAAAACCAATTACATCAATATTTTATTTTTTAAAATAGCATGCACTTTTTCCCATTGAGACCTGTTACATTTCCAGCAGCATTCATTACAATAGAGTACTGTTAAATACACCATTGGCATACAATCAGATACCATTTATTTTACTGTTGAGTGATTTTGTTACAGTAGATAGAAACCGTTCAATATCATTGACAAACAGACAATCCATAACCCTGAATTACAGTTTGACTAGTTTTTGTAATGAGCAAAAGCTTAAATCCAGCTCTGTTGTCTGGGAATGCCAGACAGAACTGTGAAGAGTAGAAGGAAAAACAAAAGTTATCTTTGCAATGCAATTTTGATCTAATTATTGCTGACTCTTCAGACAATAGTCAATAACCGTGATCAGAGATGATGAAACAGCTTCCCATCACTTGGAGAATCACCCACAAACTAAGAGACAGCTAAATTTTCCACTTGAGAAGATTCCTCCTAGAAACAGAATCCTACTGATCAAATCATCTTGTTAATAAATTTGATATATATTTTAAATAACATTTTCCAATATCTCTAGTTAGTTTAGGGACCATTACTCTCCATCCCAAGTTTAGCCATAAACATCTTTCTTTCTCTCATAGTAGTCTGTCAATAAATTAAAGCCACAGTAGGCCTCTTTTTCATAACCTTGTTAGGGTCCAGTCCTAAGTGTTGATGTGGTAAAAGTAATTATCCTGAAATTAATATCTGAGGTTGGACCAAGCATTGTCTCATCCCGTCTACCAATTCTATGAAAACAAATGCCTTGAAGCATGTACTGCAGCTGATTTAGAAGTGGCATGCATGCAGCTCTGGACATCTGGCATGTGTTATTTTTTTTTATTTGTTATGGCTAACAAGCAATAGCTACCTGATTAGGGTGGGGAGATACCATGCAGCAACAGATTTTTCTATGGTATCTCTATTAGGCTCTTATACAATAGGAACCCTCGTTGCCCTAGTCCCCCAGTCAAACACATGCACATCCAATGTTTCATTAGTGCTAATTTTGATTCACAAATTATCTTCTCCAGAATTCTCTATGCTAATTCTGAAGGAGATACTTTCAGCAGGATCCGAACTTCCATTGGAGGTGACCTTAATGCTACATGCCTGCACACACAGCACTTTCTGTAAGCTTTTTAAACCTTGCTGTCTTCATAAGAGTCCAGTCAGAGAAAGTGTGTATGATCTCTTTATATGATTCACCCCAAGGGTCATTAATTATCTGGGTCTCTTACAGATGGGTTCATCTTAGACAAATGATGGACCTTCTCTCGTTATATTAGAGGACAAATTCAGCAATTATTGACAAAGTCCATCTTTGAAGGTATTGAGGCCATGATTACTTTATTGAAAGAACAAATGGTACAGCATATGGCCGGGGGTATTACTTTCCTTACAAGAATGGAAAGATATACCAGCCATTCTAAATAAAGAAATATGTAAGTATTCGGTTGACAACAGTTTATTAATGCGTAATCTTTGGAGAGAGCCCTTGCTCTTTTACAGTTCTATAGTTTCTCTTCTATAGAAATTAGTTGGTTGAAAGAATTTCCTCCCACAATTATTTTTGTGCTTTTTAAAAAAGACAATAAATGTGTCAAGCATTTTTAGTTAGTTAAACACTAAATGTGCACTGAGATTAAAACCTGGAAAACATTTAGGTGTTCCAGAATTGTAGAACAAATGGAAGACCTCTGGAACATGCAACTAATATGAACATTGCTCATAAATAGAAGCTCTTAAAAAGAAGCTGAAAGGTTTAATACTGATACCTTAAGGAGTACTTATATTTGATCAAATAAACAGTTTAATTATCCAGTAACCATAGGAATGTTGAACTAGTCCTTCATAAACAAGAATCATTTGTTACCTGGGAACAACAATGTTATTTCAGATTCTTCAGAAAAAGAAAAACTTTTTGACTGGAGAAAACAAACACAAAGTTTTAGGAAGGTCTGTTCTGAGCTTGTTAACTTGTTTAGCACCTGCTTCTCAGAAGCATGTGGTTGACTATTTAATCTAGAGTGGATGATTTGGTGGATATGTCGCGAATTGTTTTTCTGGATTATTTCTACTAGGTGTTGAGTACCTTCTGCTTTCACTGAACTCACTGAGTTGAGGGCATTTGGCACTTCTCAGGATCACACTTGTACTGCCCACTGAAATTTTGAATTATATGATCTTGAAGCACAGGGCCAAAAGATGTGTTTGAAAACCTTTTATCTAGAAACTATACTTTGGGGCTTTAAAGAAGCTTTATAATGGTATTGTCCTTTTGATCAAATACACAAAGTGCGTAGCACAAGTGGACCCTGATCTTTGATCCTGATTCTTGTATTGCTCTAATGCAGATGATAACCACAAAATAGGGAGAAAGAATCACCAGTGAGGTCAATTTTAAAACCTCTTAAAGGAATTATGCCTTTGAAGTTAATACTTCTCAGTTCACTTTTCCTTCAGGATATGGAAGGCTTTTGCCATCTCTAGATTAGAATTAAGAGTAATGATACCTACTTAGTCACTAAAAGAGAGCTTCCAATTAAAGTATGTTTTCAATCAAAATTCAGTCACAGCTTTAATACCAGAGATGTATGGCCCCCTGAACAGATAATACTGCCTTCCCTAAAATGTTACACTGTCACTGAGTATTCCTGTTTTATTTGGGTAAATTCATAGGCAACATGCATAGCCTGAGGCTCAGGGACGGAGCTAACTGCAGCGTCTCAAAGGGAAAAGTAAAGAGATTTTATCTAAAATATGGTTAAATGTTTAACTCTTAACTTAAAATCTCACTGGCACAATATCTAGAATAAATGGTGAAAGGGTTTCATCCCCATGAATCCCAGTGGGGTGGCATGTATCCTGGTATAAAATATTGATGGAGTTTAAGTTTGAGGCACAAAGAAAATCATTGCAACTATAAATGCTTGGAAATGCCTTTATTTAATTGTCAAAATAGCTGTCATTTGCAGTGTTTTTGTCCCAGGATATGAGAGACAAGGTGGGTGAGGTAATATCTTTTATTGGCCCACTTCTGTTGATGAGAGACAAGCTTTTAAGCTCCACAGAGCTGAAACTCACATAGCTGTAAAAAAATTAAAAAATAAAAACCAAAGAGAAAATAGCATTATAAGAGGTGATAAGCTATATTTTTTTATGCATGTTTTGGGGATCAAACCTGGGACCTTTAGAACCAAAAAACCACACATCCCTACCAGTTGATCCATAAGAAGTAACTCCAGCAAGAAGAAATAAGTAATGGATTTGATCTTTGCTGTGACTAACCATCAGTAGGGAAACAGAATATGCACTAACTCAACAAGTAGCAATAACCCTTCAAGACTGAAAGTTGTTAGAGAAAAGGCAAAAATGATTACATGAAATGAAATAATAATTTGGTAAGTAGTCCTTTGGGGCTGCTGGGTGCTGCATAAACATTTTAATATTAGCACAATTAATAATCTTACAAAGCAAGCAGCACATAGGGCCAAATTGTACTCTTGACAAGAGAGACATCCCGAATTTTGTGGAATTTCCGGTCTTATTCTTTGATAGTGTGGGAGGTGGATATCCCACATCACAAGGGAATAGGTTTCAGACTCCTAAACTTCGTATGTCTTGGGATACATGAAGACTGCAGAGAAGCTGTTGTGCATCAGTCATCCGCATGAACTCTCTCTGCCTCCTTAGTGAGCTAGCCCAACCCTCATCCCAGGTCCCCGCAAATCAAGAGCCATGAGTCTAAAGATGGGTCCTGCTCATCAGAAAGTGAACCCCTCTCAAGGGACCTCTTACAGCTGGAGAGGCAACACATCTTCTAGGCTGTTTTTATTTCCCTGGGTTTCTGAGGGACAATTCCTTTTAGTGTCTACACTTGTGGGCCCTCCAGAATTTGGCCTGCTCCTTCTGCAGTCCCAGAGGCCTGACTGTGCCAAGCAATACGACATGAATAAACAGGAGGAGATTCCTAATAAAGCAGGCTAGGGATTAAAAGGAGTGAAACACTATTACAAATTTTCAGGTGTTTTTGTTTTGTAAAAGTGGATAGAGCTCAAGTGAAACAGTTGGCTGGGAAGAGAAAATCACACCCTTTAGGGGCTAAATGCAGCACTGTCCTTTGCTCTCCAGCCATTCCCCAGGGGAATCTTTGAGAAGTAGGTGGTTTCAGAGTCAGATATCTGCCAAGATGTGGCTCACAGAGGCGGTCTCAAATATAGCCATTCCCCTCTCCATTACATTGTGTGTTATAAAATCCAGCAGAGCCAGCGTTAAAATCAACCTACCACTTTATAGTCAGCTTGTGTGAAGAATATAGAAAGCCGGTTAATATGATCACAGCTGCTCCATCCATTGAGAGAGTGTGCTACTGCAATTTTCACTAGCTGCAAGCAGCAGAGGAGCCCTCATGACATAATGAGCATAATCCAGCCTTATGGTCATGGGGTTATGCTTTCCTCTTGAAAGGATACCGAGGATAAATAAGGTCGAGCCACATTTTGGAGCTAGCATAATTTTATCCCATACATGACGTCTGATTTTTCTATCCTTGGAAAGTAGGCTTTATAAAAAAGCCAATGTTCATTTTTGGCTGTCTTCTTCCATATATCCCTTTGATAGTATGGCAGGAAGGATTATAGAATCTTCTCATAATCAAGACCCTCTCATGTAGACAAGCTAGAATTAGAATGGGAACCTTCTCTTCTTGCTGCCGTGTTTGAAAAAATGATCATGTTTCTCTTTTTGCCTCACTGGCTCTCCGTCACTTTTCAACTAACATTCAAAATTTTCTCTTTGGCCCTTGCCTCTACATTTTTCTCCCTCTTTTTATTTAAATAATGTATTCTGGGGTGCATTTGGGGATACATATTTCATTAAAGCCTATAAATGAGGGCCTGCAATTGTTAATATTTACATAGAATTATAGCAGTGTAGGACTGGAAAAGTCCTCAGTATGCCATCTAGTCCAGTCACCTGCACTCAGTGCAGGATTAAGTAATAACTAGATACTCCCTTATAGGTGTCTGTCTAATCTGCATGAATAGTGGAGACCATATTCACAAAAGCAGTCTCACTGATGTCAGTGTGACTCTGCTGTAGCTAGTAAAAATTGTGCAAGTAAGGGTTTCGGCCCTAAAAATGTATTAATAGCCCCTTAGTGTTTTTCCTCCATAGATAACAAAGCAGTTTACAAAGGAGGTAAATAATATAATTAGAGCTGCAAGGCTAAAATAAATTCAATTTTGCAGATGATTTCAAAATTTGTTTTCATTCCAACTTGAAATGGAACATGAAATCATCAAAATCCCCCACAGAAGAAAATGTCATTTTTTCCAGATCAATTGAAATGTTTTGTTTCAATAAAATGTAAATCGTTAGAGTATTTTTTTAAAAAAATTGTATTATGTATATCCACTGGATCATGCTGCCTCCCACGTTCATTCCAATTGTATTCATCCTCATATATAATAAAATAAAAAATAAAAAGAAATTGAAATAAGTCATTTTGAAAGAGAAAATCAAAACATTTCATTCCAAAAAAATGTTGAATCAGGATGTTTTGATATTGTTCAAATGTTCATTTCCCTTTATTTGCAGTTACGAATTTGGCCTAACATAGATGTCCTCTGGCCCTATGTGAAGTCAGTGAGCAGTTGGTACAGGAGCCAGCTTCACTACTTAAAGTTCTTCTGGGACAAAAAATTACTTATCTGGTCCATTAGGGCCAAATTTTATGTCAGAGCTAGTACAGAGGGATGGAATCTGGTCCTTTCATGTTCAATACCAACATCATATATTTTCAACTAAAATCTCAGATTATAATAAAGTAAATGCTATAAGAA
Source organism: Dermatemys mawii (assembly GCA_007922305.1). NCBI lineage: Eukaryota > Metazoa > Chordata > Testudines > Dermatemydidae > Dermatemys > Dermatemys mawii. The sequence goes on from ML677363.1 coordinate 10,513,666, forward strand.
AAAACTTCCAGTTCAGGTTGTCATCTCTGAAAAGAAAACTGGCAGGTCTAGTAACTAAATGGGCCATCTTTAACAATATATACAGTTCAGTTATTCACCTTCATTATTTCCTCTGTAATTAGGCATTGAATCCCACATGTATTTTTTCTGCAAAGTATTCCTTTTGATGTATTGATTTATGTGTATAATGAATCTATACATATATCCTGAGGACCATAATAAAGGAGAATGTTTAATTCTATAAAAATACCAAGGGAAGATTGTTTTATTACCAGAAACCCTATTTCTTCCAAACTTAATGTCACTTTACAATGAGCAGATGAAGAAAAGAGGACCATTAGAACTGACAGAGCAATATTTGGCTCTTCAGGGCTATTATATTTCTCTTAATTATTGCTCATGAATGTCTATATTCAGTACATGTTCTACAGAATCCATAAGGAAATATTGTCCCACTAGTGTATATCAGTTTAAACAAACAAGCTGCTGCCTATAACATTGACCCTCCCAAACCCAATTGCTATTATAGATTTCAATGAAATGTCTGATGTGATTTATTTATGTATTTATTGGTTAGCAGATAGTTTAATGCGCAACAACCATTAGCTGTGAGTTTTAACAGATGTACTTAAATTTGTATCAAATTGAAAACATAATCTTTCCGTCTATGCATAGGTTCTTTTCACAGTGGCTGACAGGGATTTCATCATATAGGAAGACAAGAATACAACATCTGGTTCTGTCTCATGTACTGCTTAAAAAAAACAAATAAGAGAAATAAAAGGGATTTCCAGTGGCTTAGAGTCATGTTATGTTTTTTTTCTTCACCTTATAATTTTAGGTTAATCTTTTCCAAGAGATGATGTTGCATTTACCAAGCAAAAATTATTTTCTCTGGGGTTTCCTATTAAAGGTAAGGAATGGAAGTAGCATGAAGCCCCACATATGTTTTCTAAATCAAGGGTGTTTTTGTTTTTTTCCTGAAGAGTAGAGGGCTAACCAGATTACCTCCAGTCTTGTATGGAAAAGATGCATTTCCCATATGTTGGTTATAGATATCTATAACCAACCATTCTGCCTTGGGCTGTGATCTCATCAGATCTCAAAATCTCAGGCCTGTGAGATCCTCCAAGGAAAATGCAGGATGCTGCCAGAGCTGGTGGTGTTGATTCACAGGGTGTCAGTCTTCCCTGAGGCGGTACTAACCTAATGTCTGGGCATAGTGAAGTTGGAGGACTGTCTTCTGAATGAGAAGTGCAGGACACAATGCACTCTTCGCAAAAGTAGGAATATAAACCAGGTTGTTCTGGCTTATATAACTTGACTCTCAGTAACAGCAGTGGTTGAAATTCATCCTGTCCAGTGACTAGTCGTGGACTGAAATTAGACTTTCCATTTTAGAAGCATTTAAATATATAACTGAAAGAAAAAGGGAACATGTTTTGGTTCATGGTGATCTGTTAGAAGGCATAAGAACAAAAGTTCACAAGACATAAAAATGAAGAGTAGAAATGATTGTGGATTATGATGATCTTAATAGACTCTCTCTAATCAAGACTTAGCATCAGAACTCCAGAGCAGTGCTTGATTAACCTTTGTTGTTGGCTTATAGGTAGTTTTCCAGAGACTAGCTGTAGCATATACGGCACTGGGGACTGTGCCTTTAAGGGCTGAGCTTCCAAGACAGCAAATCTGGGTGGGGAAATGTGAAGCTTTTGTTATGAACCATTAGTTGGAACTGGATAGGGATGAAGCAGAGTTCTTGAAATCATCTTAAACACCGAAGAACACCTCAGACTGATTTAACATGAAATGCCTTTTTTTTGTTTCAGATTCCACCAAAAATGGTTAGCGGCAACTGGATAACTAACATAGTGAACATCAGTGTAAATAGGATAGTATCTGAAACTAAAATAGTGAAAGAACCAGTTAAGAATTACTTAAATGTCTTCAAGTTAGCAGGGCATGATCAAATATATACTAGAATATGTCGGGAAGAAACAGACGGAGACAGCTTGCGGAAGGAGGCGACCTGGGAAAGTCCCAGCTTGCCGCTTTTATTAAGTACAAACGTGCTGTAAGGCGTACATGACAGTGATAAATAGGCTTGTTTACTTCATTGTGATAGGTGGTGAAAGAAGAGCTCTCCTCATGGCTACCTCGTGGACAGCTAGAGGGACAAACGTGCCTGTGGTTTTCCAGTGCTTAAGCTTACTACAAGACCTTGAGAGATAACAAGGGTTCAGAAGTTTATAGAGCGTGGTTGGCCAGCGCTCAAGGCCTTCAAGAATACTTAAGAAATTAGCTGAAAAAAATCTCTAAGCCATTAGTGACTCTTTAAAAACTCATCATGGATGGGAGAGACCTCAGAGGACTGGAAAAGGGACAAATACAGTTCCTATTTATAAAAAGGGGAATAAGAACAGCCCTGGGAATTATTGACCAGTCATCTTAACTTCCATACCAAGAGAGATAATGAAGCAAATAAACAATCTATTTGTAAAAATCTAGACAATAATAAGGTGAGAACGTGGATCTGATGGGGTAACAAGCCTTACGGATAGCAAGGAAGCAGAAGCTGTGATATATTATATTAGTAAGGCTTTTGATATTGTTTCACATGATCTTCTCATAAAAAAGCTAAGGAAATATAGCCTAGATGAACCTACTATAAGGTGGATGCAGAACTGCTTGGAAATGTGTACTTGGAGAGTGGTTATTAATGGTTCTCAATCAATCTGGAAGGGCATATTGAGTGGAATCCCTCAGGGATCTGTCCTGGGTCCTGTTCTATTCACTGTCTTAATTTGCTATGACATTATCCAAACCATTTATAAACACAAAGTTTGTGGACCATACCAAACTTAGAGAAGGTGCACATACTTTGGAGAACAGGGTTAGCATTCAAAATGATATTGACAAACTGGAAAATGGTCTGAAATAAATAGGATGAAATTAAACAAGGACAAATGCAAAGTATTACACTTAGGCAGGAACAATAAATTGCACAAATACAAAATGGGAAATGATTGCCTAGGAATGAGTACTCCAGAAAATGATCTAGGAGCTATTGTGCATCACAAATTAAATGAGTCAAAATATAATATTGTTTCAAAAAAAAAGCAAACATAATTCTAGGATGTAGTAGCAGAAGTACTATAAGCAAGACACAGAAGTAATTCCTCCAGTCTTCTCAGCTCTGATCAGGCCTCAACGGGAGCACTGTGTCCAGCTCTGGGCACCATACCTTGTGGGGGGAAATGTGGACAAATTGGAGAATGTCCACAGAGAAGCCACCAAAATGAATAAAAGTCTAGAAAAAATTATCTGTGAGGAAAGAGTGAAAAAACTGAGTTTATTTACTCTGGAAAAGAGAAAACTGAGGAGGACGTAAGTCTTCAAGTATGTAAAATATTGTTATAAAGAGGAGGGTAAATTTGTTCTCCTTATATACTGAGGGGAGGACAGGAAGAAATGGGCTTAAATTGCAGCAAGAGATTTAGGTTAAACATTAGAAAAACTTCCTAACTGTCAAGGTAGTTAAGTACTGGAACCAATGACCTTGGGAGGTTGTGGAATCTCTATCACTGGAGAATTTTAAGAACATGTTAGACAAACACTTGTCAGGGATGGTCTAGATAATACTTAGTCCTGCCTCAGTGCAGGGGACTGGACTGGATGATGTCCCTTCAAGTCCTGCGTTTCTATGATTGTTAGTAAGTTTAGTTGTTAGGATGATTTTAGGTATTTGCAATTGTTTTATTAATTGTCATTAAGTTTTGGGGCTTGGACTCTATACTTAATGACTGAGGTTCACCAACAGAGTCTGGGTAGGTACTGTGAATCTCTTGTTATGCACAGCTAGTTGGAACCAGATACAGAATAAAACAGATCTTTTGCAAGCACCTTAAGTACTGAATGATCACTGCATACCACCATGTGCTGAAACTTGTCCTGCTGTCCTCCTGGCTTCTTCAAAGCATCTGGTAATTCTACTAATAAAACCTTCTTATACCTTCAGATAAACAGGCAGATTTTCTGTCCACAGATATAAACTTGGCCTCAAGAATCACTGCACTGTACCTGGGAATAAAAGTACTGACCTTGCAAACACTCCAGACTGTTTACCACGAAGGAGCCTGTCTTCCAAATCAATACAGATAATTGTGAGCACATTGCTATAGTGTGCCAGTTGCTATGCAGATTCTCCATTGAAAAACAAATTCAATATAGGGTCTTAATGTTCAATCCCTCAACTGGTGGGGCTTAGGTTATCAGAGAAAAAATTTCCTCCCCTAACCAAAACTTAGCATAATGGTTGCATTCTTTAAGAGTGATGGAGCAGTAAATGTCAAGGGTGATCCTCATAAGAGATGGAATTTTCTCAGGGTTCGGAGCACACTTTGTTAATCTTTTTGGAAGAAATTTAGCTATCATACTAACTATAGTACGCAATGTAACTTCACTGTGACTTTTGCATAATAATAATGATAAATCTGTCTGCTGTTCATAGTTTCATAGGATGGGAAGAAAGAACCAAATAATTTGGTTACACTATCTGGTGGATTAATAAACTATTGTAAAGCACTTAGATACCATTCAGGATGTCAGCATAGATACTTAAAGTGACTGAAGAGTTGTGAATGCTTTGATAAAGTAAAACAAATTGGTTGGTCAAATGAAACATTCCTTTACATGGACCAGGTACCTTTCTTTAAGATACTTCATTTTTGATGTAATTTCTGATGGACCTTTATGCAGTGGTCCAGCTCCCACATTGGTGCAAATTCTCATAGATCCATTAAAGTCAGTGTACAGGAACTCCTCACTTAAAGTTGTGCCTGTTAATGTTGTTGTTTTCATTGTTACATTGCTGATCAATTAGGGAACATGCTCATTTAAAGTTATGTAATGCTCCCTTCTAACATCATTTGGCAGCCCCTGCTTTGTCCACTGCTTGCAGAAAGAGCAGTCCAGTGGAGCTAGCTGGTGGGGGCTTGGAACTAGGGTGGACTGGCAGCACCCTTGTCAGCTCCTCCATCAGCTCCCTGCTCCCCTAAGTTCCCACTGCAGCAGCTGCCCAGCATGCTCTGAATTGCCAGCAATTCAGCTGTCCCTCCTCCAGTGCCATGTGGTGCTCCTGCCCTCTGCCTTGGAGCTGCTCCCCGAGCTTCCTGCTTGCTGTTTGCAGGGGCAGTGGAGGAAGAGGGGGGAAGAGAGGAGCTTATGTCAGGATGTCTCCCTCTCCCCAGCTCCTGCACCCCACTTACCCCATCTTCTGTAGAGCAGGGGACACACATGACAGTCCTGGAGACAGTAGCTGAGGTGGGTCTCAGCTTGCTGATTTAATTAACAAAGTAGTGTACTTAAGACAAGGATCAGCATACTTAAAGGAGAAATGCACATCTTTCTCTTTCTCTCTTATGCACACAGGGTGAATGAAGGAAGGGGAGTGTGAGGCTACATTAACAATGAGTTAATCCTTGAGGGCTCAGTCAATTGCTAGTTCATCATTTAGCAGTAAGGCATTCTCTGGGAAATATCCCTCCCTCCCACTTCTCCACCTCAACCAAGCTTCACAATCATTGCTGTGTACAAGTATTAAAACTTGTTTAAAACTTATATCCTGTGTTTGTATGTGTGTATAATATATATAATATTTTTGTATGTGTATGTATGTGTGTGTGTGTATATATATATATATATATATATATATATATATAGTGATGGACTCAGACCAGAAGGATATAGGAGAGTGCTGAAAGGCAGGTATATTAGTCTCAGGATGTGCAGATCCCTGTTCCCTGGATAGCCAAAGAAACGCTACTCCAGGCCAATCAAGACACCTGGGGCCAACTAAGAACCTTCTAGAAAGGAGTAGAAACAGCTAGCCCGATTGGGACACCTGAAGCCAATCAGGGACTGGCTGAAACCAGATAAAAACCTCCCAATTAGTCAGGTGGGTGTCAGGAGCTGTGGAAGGAAATTATGCTGTTGGTGAGACTGAGTGGTGGACAACATATCATACAGAAGGAAGGAGGCCCTGAGGTAAGGGTGAAGTGTAGTTTGAAGAAGCGGGGACTGCTGTGGGGAAGTAGCCCAGGGAATTGTATTATGTTTTGTGGATATAAGGTCAGCCATTTTAGCTGATGCTATTAGGGTCCTTGGGCTGGAGTCCGGAGTAGAGAGAGGGCCCAGGCTCCCCACTTTCTGCCTCCCTTAATTAGTTACTGAGAAAGGGAGGTCACTCTGGGCATAGAGGAGTTTCTGAGGCCCCTAAATCTGCCAGGAAGCGCAGGACTCACAAATACAGACTCGGAACTTTGTCACAATATATATATAAAATATAATTTTTTTGTCCAGTAAAATTTGTTTTTCCTGGAACCTAACCTCCCCCACCCCATTTACATTAATTTTATGGGGAAATTGGATTTACTTAACATAATTTTGCTTGAAGTTGCATTTTTCAGGAACATAACTACAACGTTAAGTGAGGAGTTCCTGTATCTATATCACTTTCCAAATACTAGACAGATCTTCTGCTGATGTAATTTGCATAAAACACATGAAAATATATTTTTGTTTGTTGTTTGCATTGCATCAAGCCAAAAGATAGCAGTTTTGAAGATTTGCAGACCTAGACTGGCTCTGGTTGTAGTTGACTGATCCATCTGCAGTGATTAAACAGAATATTGTGGTGTAAACTAGAAATAGGCCCAAATCAGAACCTCAGTTCTAACTTTCTTCTCCCTATCCATCCTCCTAAATTTTGAGAGAATTTGGATTTGAGTTGGTAAAAGGGTTGTGGTGGTTTGTTTTGTTTTTGTGTTTTTGTTTGTTTGTTTTGTTTTCCTGGAGTAAGATAATGCAAGTCTTGTGTTTACAGTCGATCCTATCATATTTCTGCCATTTAGAGCTGAAATCACATAAGGATCCATAAAAACAGGTCTATCAAATATAAACTCATAATCCTAGTCTTGGCCTGATCCAGGTCTCACTGCACTCCTCTCCAATATAATTGATTTTAGGTCTTAACATTCCTTGTGTAGGTGGTGGAGAGAGAGAAAATCAGTCTCCAGAAATGTTAAGAATCCTGCTCTTTTGTTGTTAAAACTTGGCTCCCAAAATGAAGCTGCAATTTCAATACGAAGTGATATGGGATAATAATATATTGCATAATAGATACCATAAACTGTAAAAATATATTACATTATTTTGACTACTGTTGGCGTACTTTAGGCAGCCTTAATCACCCCAGCTGTCTTTAACAGTATGCAATATGGAATGGTTCACTTCATATTTGTGATGGACCAATATTGCCATTTCTGTTTCTTTGGTTAACCCAAGCTGTACAAATGCTCTGCCTTAAATTTGTGCAAGATTTCAATCAATTTATGTTACTGAATGACTCGTTTCAACTCTTCCTTTAAAATAGCTCTAAGTTCTTGAACTGAGATGGAAGAAAAGTGGGGGAAACAATAATTTTTCTTAAATTAGCAACTGCTGGATTTTATAATTTTTTGCAACACTTGACCACACTGTAGCCAGAAGCAACACTGCAGAACCAATGGAGTTAACTCACACAAAAGCAAGGACTAAAATTGGACCACATTATCTTGTATTTTAAAAATGTTCATAAAAGTTTGCAGTCTTATATTACCTCAGGTTTTGACATTTCAAAGCGTGCACAGCTCTAATATTAATACAAGTAGACAGCTGTGCACAAATCTCCTAATATGAGGTTTGCTTGGTGTAGAGAGAGTAGACCCCATTCCCATTATTCTGAAACAGATTTAAGCTTTCTGTTGAGTGTATTTATTAGTATTAAACATGGAGGGCTACATTCAGCTCTGATGTATGTGGACATAACTCTGTCAACATCAACAAGGCAGCATGCAGGACTGAATTCAGTTCTTATTATTTGTCAATTCCTGTGTCCTCAAGCCTTTCAAATATGAACTTAAAAATTTGGGCCTGAATGTACAGTCATCTCTACAGTGAGATAGGAATATGTAGTGAATTCCTTGTTAAAATATTCTTTAGAGCTTGTGGGGAAGTGATTTCTTTTTTCTGTGAAAAGCTTTGACTTAAACCATGGGTATGCAACTTATGGTACAGGTGCGAAAGGTGGAACATGAGCTGATTTTCAGTGTCACTGTCACTGCCTGGGTCCTGGCCACCGGTTCAGAGGGCTCTGCATTTTAATTTTAAATGAAGCTTCTTAAACATTTTTAAAACCTTATTTACTTTACATACAACAATAGTTTAGTTATATATTAAAGACTTCTAGAAAGAGACCATCTAAAAATGTTAAAATGTATTACTGGCATGTGAAACCTTAAATTAGAGTGAATAAATGAAGACTCAGCATGCCATGTATGAAAGGTTGCTGACCCCTGACTTAAACTAAACATTTTTGGAGGAGTTTTGTTGAAAATTTTTTAAACCAATTTTTTTTTTCGAGATTTAGGGGTTTGTCAAAAAAATTAGGTTGTGTTGAAAATCTTTTCATTGGAAATTTTAACCATCTCTAACAGAGTTATTAATGGGTTTCGGACTGAGATCAAATTCAGATCTGGTGTAAGTGGATGCAATTTCATTGACTTCAGTGGCATTGGATCTGCTGAGCCAGATCTGAAGTTGGCCCTTAACGTCATCTGGAAAGAAAATGTATTCTGGGCTGGGGGTATAAGCACAAAACCAGGAGATAGAAGGTCCTGTTGTCATCCTGGCTTCTGCCACTGACTCAATGTGTATCCTTTAACAAGTCACTTCACCATTTTGTCTGCTTCTCTGTCTGAAGAATGAGGTGATAATAGTACTGACCTTCCTACTTCTCAGAGGTATGGTGAAGGTTAATTATTTAATGTCTGTATGGTGTTTTGAATATATGGGGCTAGAGTCTCTCCTCTGCAAAGCAAAACTTAGTGCAGGAAAAAGGGGAATGTCAGGGATTCTAGCATTCTGCTTCTTGGGGCCAGCTTTGCCCCCCCAAGCACCTTAAAGCTGCCTAAGCTACCAGTAGCTTCGGCACCTAACTCCTCTCCTGAAATGCTTCACCTGCTAGAGCTGGAGCAGTGCAAGACCTGGCTGTGAGGAAGATGTGCCCCCTCAACAGGGAGCTGCCCTCTGACATGGGAATTCATTGATGGGCGTTTGTGGTTGGATGATGGCACCACAATGGGGCAAATTGTCCATAACCCAGGTTATGAATCATCATGAAGGTCAATAAAAAGCTAAGCAATATTAACTCTGCATGGGTCCTCATTGACAGACCATCTTTTCTTTTTCCATTATATAAAATTGCATAAAGCGCAGCCCTCTTCACTTCCTCTATGGGAACACAATGGAATATTTTAAGCATTATTCCACAAATGCATAGTTCTCTTTACCATGATCTCTAGTTACAGAGAGTAAAAGAAACAGCAGCCTTTTAATTGGAAGATGTTTTTTTGTTGTCAGAAGGTCACTATTATCAATTATGGGGCATATTCGTAAAGAAGAAATCTTGCCTCTCTAGCAATATATTCTGAGATGTCTAATTTGTTCACTCTAATAAGGCCATGCCCATTTATTGATTAATCAATCACTGTTGTCTGCTGATTAAATCAGAGGAAGTCTTTTAATGTAATGGCATATTATATGCAGAGTTGTTTCTGTGTGATATTACAGAAATATTTATATCTAATAAAAATGTTTAACTGCTGCTGGTGTGAAAAGATTTCCTGTACAGACCATTCTGACTAATATGGCAGACTGAGGATTGGAACATACTAGATTCTGATCTCAGACACAGTGTCCATCCAGAATGACTTCACTGACCCAGTAGTTACTCCAGATTTCATAATTAAATTGAGTGATTATACTTTATGTTGACTATAATAGAGCAAAATCAAACATTTCACATGCCAAAATTTCACATGTTGTAGGATACTATGAAAATAGTTTTCAAGCTATATTTGAAAGTTTGAGATTTGGCTACAGTTTAGATTCATAACAGAAAATGAGCATTTTATAATTCATTACTCTTATGCAACAAAAACATGTTTAATGTTCTTAGCTAATCACAAATCCTAATGTGATTTGTAGGGTGTAGAGTAGTGATATGAACTATGTACACAAAAGATGATGTGGTAGAAATCATTTGAGTTACGGTGCAATTATCATTATCTCTGTTGGAGTTAATGCATAATTTTCACAAAATAATATGCCTTAGTTTGGAGTAATTCTGTAATTAATTTGTATTCCTCTTGGATTGCATTTGATATAAATGTGCCATATTAAACTGCCCTGTAATCACTGTAGTACTTTATGTTTAAATAATTAAAGATGAATAAAAATCTCTGGGAACCATACAATGGAAAGAGAAGTACAAAGCATGAAAAATACAATAACGGATAAAATGGGGCTACACTACTAATTTTAATTAGACGGGTGCAAACCATTCTTGAGACAAACTACTGTTTGTGATGGTGCTTAGATAAAATAATAGTATATTTTTAAAGTCAGGAGGAATAAAGAGCTACTGGCATCAAAGCCCAGTTTTGTATTCATGAGACTTTGGTGATTTCACAAGCACCTTGCTTATGAATTTCCTGCTAAACATATTGATCCTAGCAACTGACATTAGAATAGGCACTGTGTTCTTTGAAAATGAGAAAAAAGTATTTTCAATACATAGATATCAGTTCTTGAGCCTTAATATGTCTTTATTGTCATATACTATGCTGGTGACAGAACTTAATATGGCATAAGCCTTATTACGATTGATAATGCGTACAGAAAAAAACATGATCATGATCCTCCAAGCACTTAAACACTTCTGACTATGATTGGACTACTGATGTGTGCAGTTAAGCATGTTTGTAAGATAAGGACCTTGGACGAGAGGATGCTTTTTACAAAACAGTGGCACTGAGAACCAGAAGTGAGAGGCTAACATGCACATCATCTGTAGTCATGCTTTGTATCTGTAATGCTTTAAAATTATGAATCAACATTTTCACCAGAGGTATATTTAAAATCACAGATTTAACTAACACATGCGCTGTGAATGAGACTGTAACAGTTCTCTCTAAAAATGTTAATATATTTATTGATTCCAAGTGTATTTTGGAATGTGGATTGAGTTTTTCTGGTTCTAGAAATTTAATGTTAAACACATGGACACCTGCAGTTTCCTTCATCGTGGTAAATTTTTTGTACCTTTCCCCAAGGAAAAGATGAGGTATCTTAGATGCTTTCAGGTTTACATATGCTATGTAAATGACACCTTATGAACATGAGATGCACTAAAACTGGACAGATTTTTGGCACAGGTATCAGACTCTTGAAAGATGTCATGATTGCTAAAATTAATTTAAATTCATGTGGTGATCACAATTGGTAGAGAGTATAAATTATTTGCTTTGCTTTTCTGCATCACGATTCTCTCTTTGATTCTTTGCTGGCCAAATAATCCAGTTTCTTGGCACTGACCTATTTTTGGGAATACTGCAGTGCTATCATGTTTCATAACCCTAGGGGAACAGAGGTGATGAAAAGATTGTGTAGTTGTTTTGCCATTACAGTCAAAGGCCAAGGCCAAACATCAACATCTCCATGGTGAAAAGAAATACTATCCCTGGAGGGTTTCACTGTAAGGACTGGGTGGGGATGGGGTGGAAATGGAACAGTGTCCCTAAGACACACCACTTTGTTTTGTTACCACAAAACTCTTCCAACATTTAAGAGTGGACATAAAAAGTACATGTGTAATGTAATGTTCTGCCTCTTTTTCTGAGATGGTTCCCTAAACCACACTAAGAGGATAATAAAATATGCCTTTCATAGTAGAAGTGGTATAAAATTTAGGTTCTTAAACATTACTAGAACATGAAAAACTGATGCTTTCCTTGATATACACAGAACATCTCTTTTAAATCTTTTAGTGAAGGAATAGTCGTTTATTCCTAATAGTGTGTATATTTCTTTTTAAATAAGAGTTGGACCCTGCACTTCAGTGATATATTCAGATGTCTATAATTAATAAATTATAGTGATTTTTTTCTCATCTTAGTTCTAGCTTTCTTCAATACGTGTATATGGAGTTCAGTTTTTTCTTCATATAATGTCCTGATGCAACAAGCTGTTTCAGATTGCTAGTTACACTGGATTTCCCTGCAGCTGTGTGCAACCTCAGTGTCTGCATGGAACCATAAAGGGGTCTGCCCATAAAGAGCAGTTTGCAGGTTGGAGTCTGTGTATATGTGGGCATTGGAACCTTTCTTAAATGACAAGGGCGTGGCCAAAATTGGTTCATGAATGGAGGCAGATTTCCAATGAAGATGGAGCAAAATTGTCCTCAGTGGACCTGATTTTTATGAGGTCTTGGTTGGCCCTTTCTCATTACAATAAAAATAAACATGTTACTAAATTCCACGGAAGAAGATTTGGAGTCACTTACATTTGTTTCATATTGCCACAACCCCACTGGATGCATTGTAGTAACTGTTCCTGAATTACCGTGGTGTAAGTGAGAGGAGAATCAGGCCCAATGTATTTGGGGATGCTTGGGAACAGTCTGTTTAAAGTATGAGGCTTCCTAATAATAACAACACTTACGTAGCACTTTTCATCTGTAGATCTCAAAGTGCTTTACGAAGGTCAGTATACATTTCCCTGTTTTGCAGATGGGAAAACTGAATCATAAAAACTCTTGTACAGATCTCACTGTAAATTGCCCACTTCCATTCTTTCTTTGCCGTAGATTTGCTAAAAGTCAGGCTGTGATACAAGGCCTTTCTTCTCTCTCTAGTGCACAAGACAATGGGAATGGTTAAGTCTCAGGGAGAAAGGGATTATTGGTGAGGATATTTGTTAGAGGATTTTGTTATTTTTGTTATGTATGTTGTTAGCAGAGTATTATGATCTGGGAGTATGTGACAGTAAGTTAGGCATCCGCATAGCATGCTGAATTAAAGCCTTTAAAAGTATATTTTAAGACAGTGCCAAGAACACCTAGATTTTGGGCTATAGAGTAGCATATGTATGCTTTATGCAGAGTATCATAAACTGAAATAAATACACGGTCAGACAAATCAGGCAATAGAAAATTGCACCTGCTCAGCTATTATGTGTGCTCTTTAAAAAAAAGAACATGAAACGGACAGTGCATCTGCATGTTCCATTATAAAGAACTCTCCAGATACGAGCTGCTCTTTTATTTTTCTTCATAAAATAAAACTTCCAGCCATAGAGTTTTATGTGAATTGGTGGTCTAGGAGAAAAGTCAGATGTCGGCGTATATTTATGGCTCCCAATATCAGAGTCCTCTGAGCACTTCCCAATTATTAATTTATTTATTATTGCAAAACCCATGTGAGGCAGGGACCTGCTGGTATCTCGATTTAACAGATTGAGAACTGAGGCACAGAGAAACTAAATGACTTGTTTAAGGTCACACGGGAAGTCTGTGGCACAGCTGGAAGCTGCATGCAGTGTCCTAAGCAGAGCTGTGTGATAACTGATTTGTTCAGTTTGGTGGTCAAACAAAATGTTTTCATTCAGCCCAAAATGACATGGTTAGTTGCATTTTTGAGGTTTATTAATTTAAAAAAACCCTTTTAATAAAATCAAAATTCTAAATGAAAAGTCTCGAATTCAAAAGTAGAAACATTTTGTTTTGAAAATGACATTTTGACTTTTTGGACTGAAATAGTTTACACCAATTAATGAAATGATCCAGGTACCCTGAAACTGCATTCAGTGATGAAAAATGTTTCAAGTAAAAAAAAAATTACCCCAAAATTACCCCAAAATTATTTTGGAGGTATATCTAGTATAGTAGCTGCAATACCATTGTGCTTCCTGATCTCACTTATAGTGCTGGATATCTGGAATACTTCAATTAATTTTTAAATTAAAGATTACAAACATTTTAGTTAATGAGTGAACATAATATCAAAAAAACTGAAAAATATTTTGAGAGGTAGAGGAAAGAGGTGGCTTCACTAATTTAAGGCTGTTTCTGAGTCAATCTTAAATGACAAGTTTCAGCATGTACTAATTTTAAATAGTTGTTAAACCCACCCCCCTCCATTTTAAGAGTGGGTGAGTCTGTGTAATGGAGTTGTATATGCTCCAATTCTGCAACAGGTTCACTGAGGTCAGACCACTGCATCGATGCTGGAGCTCTATTGACTTCAGTATAGCTCTGAGGTCTATCAGCCTGAAGCCAGATGCAATATGGGGGGCTAGTTTATCACCTCATCCTTAATATCTGACAGATGCTGAATGTCAGTATAGACATTGGTGTGAAAGGGTTTCAGCATCCGGCATATAAACAGGGCTTGTCTAGCAATTTGCTCTGGCTATTAGCTGGATACATAAAGAAGCTAGGAGAGTTGGAACATAACAAAATGTCTTAATAGCACCCTAACATTGGGGGATGTGTTTTTTATTAGAAATCACTTTTTTCAGAGGTAGAATACAACAGTTATGGTAAAATCATAATTAAAAGGAAGATAAAATGTCCCCTGTGATAGAAGAACAACACGAATAAAATTCAAAAAGAATGGAAAACTGATTTCAAAGTCTATAAGAATAAACTGTAGACTCCTACCTACAGGTGAAATCTGGAAGATCAACAGAGGGAAACAGGATCTTTATGGGTTTTTTTTTAAGTATTTGACTCAAGACTCGGGCCAAAGTTTTCTTTGTTTTTGTTTTTAAATGAGACTTAACATCAGACTCCAAAATCTGTAGACATGTTAACAAGTTGACTGATTTCTAAAAGTCCACCTGCCAGCCAGCAGGTCCTATTGACACCAAACCCCTATGCTTCAGGACATGTACTGTGTAGGAGATTAAGAACCACCACCCTCTATGGGCAGATTATTGACCACCTCAAGTTCCTTACTCTTCTCTCTGAAGCCGCTGATACTGGACACTGTTGGAGGGATGATATTGGATTAGATGGAATGTGAGTCTGGACTGGTATAATGAGTCCTATGTTCCTAATTTCACAAGAAGAATTAGCAATTGCAGCTAAATGATTTAGCAAAGCACTGACATCCCATTAGAAAACAGCTAAGCATGGCAAGTGTTGATAAGGCAGCGGCCCTGACTGGCTTATTGCATTTTTCTGTCCCAGTTCACCTAAATAAAACTGAGGCAAAACCCTGACACATGAGGGGACAGTGACAGTGGATTTACAGTTTGTCATTCACTAGGGACAATTCCTGAAAGGACACTAATTGTTCAATAAGAGAAAGCTCTTGCAAATGTTGGTTTATGATTGATGAATTGTCATTCTTTCTTAACAATTTGAGAGCAGAAGTTGATTCATCTGATTCTAAAGTTCAGTCCTTGGAAAGGATAATTCCTTGCAGCAAAGGAATCCCTTTTCTTACCATGTGTGGAAATTAACTTCCCAGCATAACTGATTTTTAGAAGTCCAGTTGCTGGTGAACAGGCATTTGGAACCTTATTTCCCTTCCTACAAATCTTTGTTCCTACCAGCTATTCACTACCAGACACTTAAAATATATTTTAAAATCAGGCTTTATTTCTTTCTGGACAAAATATACAAATATTTAGGGCCAGGCTGGTCATCAGCTCTGAAGTACTTCTCATTGTGTGGTCAAGTGAGATACCACAGTGCCATTGTCTGGAAGTAATTGCATGCGTGACCTGAAGATCGTGAGTCTTGATTAGAGTTCTTCGACTGATAAATCAAGCTTATTTATGCTCAGTTGAATGGACTTTTGACAAGTCCATGAACTCTTTGGATCACTGATGAGAAAAGAGAGCGCACCAGGCTGCTTTTGAGACATATGTCTCCAGAACCAAGATAAGTTAAGAGGTGAGTCTAGAAGAGCAGTATGTTAATCAGAGGAGATTTCACTGCTGCTACAGAAGGTTAGACCAAACCATCTGTGACAGGTGAAGGCTGAATTTTCAACTGGCTTTGCCCTTAATAAGCAACTTTATATGCTTCTGCCACAAAGAGGGATCATAGGAAAATTAGGAATCAGAGTCCGAAGTAGAATTGATAATGCTTTTGCGTGACAAATGGAACAGATATCACCTCTTAGGACATACATATTTAATTTCTTCTTAGTTTTAAATTTTAGAAATTTTACTGAGGCTAATAGGGCAGTTTTCACCGCAGTATACATGCTCTATGTGCAAAGTAAGAGCACATTCAATTAATAGTGTGAGTGTTATGCCCCAAATACACACACTTGTTTTTTAATTAGCAAGCTTGTTTAAAAGGCAGGAAATACAGAGCTAACAATCATCAAACAGTCCTCTGTGGCAGCTCCATCTCATTTCTACACCGGACAGCTCTCCGTGCTCCCATCTCTCTTTAGATCACTGCAAGTAGTGCCAATTAATATCCAGATAGTGTCTATTACAGCTGAAATTTACTCATTATAACCAAAGTAATGTGTTTACTATATTGGGCAATAGCACCCTCAGCTGCAAGCTGCACTTCAACATAAATAATTGTCTTAGTGTCTTTAGAGTCACTAGCCCCTTTCAACCACTAGCTCAAAAACAAAACAAAAAAACAAAAATATGAAGCAAGAAAGAAAGGGGGAAGGGTGGGAAGCAGTTAAATCGAGGGGCCTCTACCATCTTCAGTCCACAACTAAGGCTCCAAAATGTTTCACTAGAATGTATCTTTTATTGACCTTAACTTACGTGCATTGTAATTTTTTTTTAATAGAACCAGGAGCTGTTTTCTCTTGTATTTAGATTTTTAAGCTCTTTGGGCCAGGCACATTTTTTGTTGGTACATCACCTTGCACAATGGGGCCCTGATCCCTTAGGCCCATCTGTAATACAAGTAATAACAATGGGAATTCTGCCTGGCAATAATATATATGGGTCTTAATTGAACCTTTCTATCTGTGAGGGAAAACTGGTTCTGGAGCTGCTAATCATTATTTTGACTGCTCTAGGATTAAAGCATGGTTTAATTTAAGCCATTCTTTTAGAAAAGAGCTAGCATATAAACAGCAAAGTTTGTGAGCTATAGTAAATCTGACTGCTTCTCCATCAGTCATGGAACATACTGTATTTTAAGTGTGTGTAATGTGAATACAAACAGCACATGATCTGATTTATGTGATCTTTTGTCTCTCTTCTCTGTCCTCCGAAGAAATAATGGTAGCAGAATATTGTATTATGATGATTAATGTTTTTCATGGTAACTTGTCCAGAAAATCTACAAAGTATTTGCCCGTCATGGGGTTTAGAGGCCCCATTCTACCACAGCCACTAAGGGATTAATTGCTGTGGCTAATTGCTGGGCCAGCAACAGCTGAGGGGGAGTGCAAGAAGGCTGTAGATTAGAGGAGGGGGTGGTTTATAGGCAGACTGAGGATATGTCTACACAGCAGCTTGGAAGAGTAATCCCCAGCTCAGGTAGGCATTCTCAGCTAGCAGTTAAAAATAGCAGCTTGCCCTCAGTAGCTCAGGCTAGCTGCCAGAGACAGGTGGGATTGTACCTCCTGGGTACATGCTTGGGCAGCTAGCCCGAGCTGCCACCCCTGTCACCACAGCTACACTGGTAATATTTAGGCACTAGGGTGAGTAGAACTGGTTCATGTACATCCACCCAAGGTGGGAATTACACCTCCCAGCTGCAGTGTAGACATACCCTGAGGGATTACTGAGAAGTGACCCAGTCAGCAACAGACTGTCAGGAAGCTGCCCAGAAATTGACTTCCAGAGAGGAAGAATCAGAAATCATGGGTCTGGGAAAAGCCTACAAGAGAGGTGAGGTAAGAAGCAGCAAGGGATTATGAGAAACTTGTCCCATCTGCTTAATGCCAGGACCCTGGCATGAATCCAGAGGAGAGGGTAGCCAGAGGGGTTTCCCTGTCATCCCCAGCAAAGGTAAGCCTATTAAGGTACGAGTTAAGATTTCAAGAATCTGGGATTATCACTAAAATAACTGGAGTCTTGGTCTATCAGAATCTTTATTGTCCCAGCAGATGAGACTATAAATGCCCTGGCTGGAGTTTGAGGAAGTTGCTACAACACCACAAACAGGCATGAGAGCGCACTGACTGGCAAAGCTACCCGCTGACATTTCCACCTGAAAAGTATTAGAGTAATAAATATATTGAAACTGCCAGACTGGATCAGACCTGAGGTCCATCTAGACTAGTATCCTGGCTCTGACAGTGGTCAGTGACAGATGCTTTGGAGGAAAGGGCTAGAAACCTTGCATTAGGCAGACAAAATCTGTCTCTCACACTAGATCTCCCCTTAATCCCTAGAGTTAGAGATAGTTTAAACTTCATGATCAGGGCTTAAACCAGTCTAAAAAGCAGTTCCATACTGTGCTAATTACTGAATGGGAGCATGGGGGAAAGCACAGGAAGTCTTCCTCCCTTCATGAATTCCTCCATGCATAGTCATAGTCTCTGTGCCCCATTAAATGCTCCATTAAATCCCAGCACCTACAGAGAATCTGGGGAAAGGCTGAGATGAGGATTGACTGTGTTTCTGTCCTCCTCTGCACTGCCAAGTGAAGTTGGTAGGGTGCAGAGAGGGGTATATGGTAAAGAAAAGAACCTACTGTGTTCCCTGAAGATGTAGTGCAGTGACTCTGCCTCAGGCGATGCATTTTCAGTTGCCCACAACATGGGCCAAGTCAAGGCTGTCTGGCTGCTACTTAAGGGAGTTAGTTGCAGAAATAATCTTCACTGCTTTTTTTCTTAATTATTATTACTAAATCTGAAATTCACTTGGTGCCCTCAAGTAATGAACAGAATATCTGATGCTGTATTTCCTACCAGCTTTTTTTCCTCATATAGCCCCTTCATTCGGACAAGTGATGGCGTCGGTACACTGTTTACACAAAGGCTCTAGCTACACTATAGAAATAGCCATGATTAAACACTGGACTGTGGCCCCGTCATGATGTTGTGACTTGTTTTCCTTTTGATTGTGGGAATAGAAAAGAACACTGTTATGGTCCCAGATTTTCTGATCTGGGTGAGTTTTTTGCTGGAGTGGAGCAAAACAGTTGTAGTGGGGCAGAGAATTTGGTTTTATAATGTAGAGAACCACATAAATAAAAAATATATTTTAGCCTAGGTATTTACAAGGATTAAAGGAATGTCCTTGACATTGTTATAATATGTGTTGGAGGGATTCTGGCCATAGCAATAATACAGATGGGCGACAACTATATTTCATAATTGTTTACACGTAGTTATTTTTGTGTCATTTAGTTGGAGTTTAAAACAAATGTTGACCATCCCACACCACACTGATAAGAAAGGATAATATAGGAGAGCTATTTAAATATCCACAGGGTATTAGCACTAAATTACTGCCTTTTGCACAGGTGTCTCTGTGCTGTGATACATTAAGAAAATTTACAGTGTTCAATGATTTGCACTTTCTACCATGTAGTAGGGTAGTATATTTTACTGGGCTTTAATACAAAGCATGTAGGAACACCTGCTGGCATTTTGCTTTTCCTGTTTTGTGAGATTTTTTAAATCTAGGTGCGTTTCATTTTGATCTGAATGTGTTAAAATATTTTAACACAATGTACACAAGGAAAGTGTAGAAATATTTTACCTATAGTTTGAAAGTAATCAGGTGCCCCGATCTTCTAGAATATGATGGATCTCATGCTCAATACATTTAAAGCTTCAATAGCCTTTTTCTGATGCCATACATTTCAATCACGGGAGGAGGAAAGAGGAGAGTTTGATGGTTCATTGCTGGTGTATGTGCAGGGGAAGGATTAAGCT
The DNA here is from genome assembly GCA_007922305.1 of Dermatemys mawii. Lineage (NCBI taxonomy): Eukaryota > Metazoa > Chordata > Testudines > Dermatemydidae > Dermatemys > Dermatemys mawii. The sequence goes on from ML677363.1 coordinate 10,533,432, forward strand.
GTCCCTTTTTTGTCTCATTAAGTTCCTGAAAGTGGTGGTAATTACTAGAGTCTCAAAATGATGTTGGCATTTGAAATATGAAACTGAATTTATACCAGTGATTAGGGTCAATTTATCTTCTAACCTAAGGTAGATTTGTGGTAGGAAGAGAGGGCAAGGAAATAAAATTAGTTTTCTTCCTGACATTAAAACGTAAAGGCTTTATTATGTTGAACTTGTCTGGGCTTCACATCTTAGATTTGTCTAGATTAAACCAAAGATTAACCAAACAAATAGCATAGCACAATGTGCAGTAGAGTTCTCACATGTGGGGCCAGACTGTGCGTAAGAGACCTCATGTAACTTCCCATTTCATGTCCCTGTTCAGAGGCTAGCTCTCAGTCACAGTTTCTGCAGTCTCTTGGAGAGACAACTCTCTATCACCTCCTCAGGACATCCTCTACCAAAAGGGAACAAAGCAGAGCTATGGCAGAATTAGATGGTCAAGCCTCAGGACGACACACATTTCAACCCCAAATAGGGTACAACTCCTACACATTGGTAGCTCCAAGAGGTATTGTGCTTTCTTTAAGGACAAAGACTGGAATTTTCAGAAGGGCTCAGCCCCCACAATTGGGGTGAGATTTTTTTTAAAAGATCTCCACTCCAGTTTATGTACAAATACCATATCAGATAGGAAGGAGTTGAGGAGGAGTTATGGACTTGAGTAGCCCTACCCTGTCACACCTGCAAGGCATGACAGTACTGGAGGAAGAGTTCCATAGGGAAGAAGCCCAGCTCTAGTCCTCCAGCTCTCAGAGGGAGGACAGATTCTGCTCCCATTCCTCTGAAAGAAAGTAGTGCTGGACTATAAACTGTTAATTTAAGAACCTTTCTGGTGGTTAACTAGAGAATGTTGAGCTGGACTGCAGCTTGCCTAAGTCCGCCTGAAAGAAGAGAGACCGGTGGCTTGTTTGGAATTGGTTGTTTCTTTCCCTGTCCCTGTTGCCTCCTTTCTTTTTGTTTCCTCTGAACCCTAGAAGGGACCAACTCCAGAGGAACTCCACCAGATCTAGAATGAAAATTAGGTCCACCGGCTATGTTAACCACTTCAGCTAGGACAACGAGAGCCTGGGTGACTACATGAGCCTGTCATGTCCCAGAGGGGTGCTGCCAAAGGACTAGGCCCTTGACATCATCTCACTAAGAGGCCAGATTTGGGTCTTGAGATCTTGAAAATACGGCCATAAGGGTCAAGATGGCAACCATGGGATGCTATGCACCACTGAAAGTCTGACCCTCACTGAGATGGCTAAATGGATGCTGAGCTCTTATGAAAAATTTAACTCTCAGTGAAGGTACTCAATACTTGAAAATATGGCTCCACATTCTTTGAAAATCGGTCCCAGTAACCCTAAATATTTCTGCTGGAGTGTGGGTCTACACAACAACCCGTGCATGGCTTTAACTAAAAAAGAAACACTATAGTGCTCTTCATGCATTAAATAGTGAGTTTAAATTATTTTAGGTCAGTGCTAATTATAGAAATTACAGTAAAAATGAAAGATTAAAATTAACTGGAGCCAAACAGAAGAACTGAAAATCTGCTATCTCTAATGACACAGAAGTGTGATGTATTTTGTTGTTAGGTCAGAGCCAATGCAGATAAAAAGGGGTAGACAGAGATTCTTGTCCATCGGTATAATTGTTTACTAAATTTCAATGACTGGACCAATCACTTAACTTCTGTGTAACACCAATGCCAGCTAAGGGATTCTATGTATATATGGGCCTATTCTGGATTCAATATCTTTGCCCTGGTGTACCTGAAATAAAATTTTCCCTGCAGAATAGTTATTGCTGGAGATAATCAAAGACACGTTGTGCTGGAATGCACCCTAAAAGTCATGGCTTCCCCACATGGCCAAGTAAATCGAGACAATTCCTGACAAGTGTTTGTCCATCCTATTCTTAAAAAGCACAGTGATAGGTTTTTTACTTCCTGTTTCTTCTGTCTTGACTTTCAGATTACAGGTGAGATTTTCAGGACTGGCAGTTAGGAACAAACAAAAATAGCTGTAAATTGAATACATTTGATCTGGAAGTCATAGAAAGATAATAAATATGGCACCCCACAATGTCACTTTTATTTTTAAGATGAAGCTTCAATTTAAGGTTCCTCACAACAGCTTGCATTTGCACTTTTTCTTCTACTCCTGTTTTCCTTGTAACTGTATACCTTATTACTGGGCTCTGTTATAAAATAAATAAAATATATACAGCATGTGCAATGTGGCTGAATTGCTATAGGAACTTTAACTTTTGAATTTCCTGGCTCATGTTCCTGAGTGCTCAAATTCTGGGTTTTTTTAATGTAATATGTTACATAAAATACACTTGCCAGATTTATTCTGAATTGTTTATTTGAATTTAGAAATTTCAGGTTGCAATTTAAAACCCTGTGCCTGTTGGGGAGGTGGAATGATGGGATTACTGTACTTTTTCCAATACTCAAATTACATCTCTACTTTCTATTCAAGGTTCTGATTATAAACAAGTCATCAGTCTTTATCAAGGACTGTGATCCAAAGAGCTGATGCTTTGCCACTTTGGACAAACACACATTTTCAAAGAGAAAATTTTATATGTTACCTAAGCGACTCTGGGCTTGTCTACACTGGGCTGCAGTGCATACTAGAGAAGTGTGAACTGTAGAGCACAACAAAGTGCTGGGATCTAACTGACCCATGTGGTCACTCCTAGCATGAATTTAACATAGTGCTCTTTCACACAGGACTACATTAAGGCAAACTAGGTGCCATTTAGATTATGTAAGTAGCATCCAAATAGAGCAGTTAGAGAGCAACACTGATGCTCTCTGCAATTCAGACCCCATTGTCAGCACTGCAGTATCATATAGATATAGTCTCATGAGCCTAAACTCTATATTCAAGTGATTTAGGTACTTGGGAACTGAAGTGTCATGGGACTTATGCCCAGAGACACCAAGGAGCCTGATTTTTAAAGGTATTTAGACACCTAAAGATGCAACTAGGCAGCTAGTGAAATTTTCTAGGGTACATAGCGGGTCATTCAAAAGCACTCCAATGAGAGTTAGGTTCTTTTGAAAATCCCACTATGTGTGTGTCTGCATTTTTAGCTGAATAAATACCTTTCAAACTCTAGTCCTGAGTTCCTTCAACTTGCATTCCCTTGAGATGATTTCAGTAGGTGTTAAGGGTGCTCAGCATCTTGTATAATGGTCGATTTGGAAGCTGTTGCAAATCCATTGACGTGGCTGGAGTTCCTCTTGATTTACACTGTTATGGGAGTAAAAGAAGGCCCTTTGCCTGTTGGCCAAGCACCTACCAGAATTATGAGTTGATCCCATCTCTATATGAACATACCTGAGTAGCCAGTACAGGTATGTGTTTAAATGTATTCCATGTATATTCAATAATGTTAGTACATATAGAGTTTTTTTGAAAAACTCTGAAATTCAGGGGATTTCCTCTGAGGGGAAAGAAGTTCTCTCCTTGATTTTTATCTACAAAACAAGAGAAAAACGAAACAGCTGCATGCTATGTTAAAAGGAAGCATTGACATACATTAAATCCCTTATGTCTTTTTAATGATGCAATAGTGAATTATATTCCTGTTGCATTTGTAATTAGAAGGCGGAACAGATGGTAAAGACTAGTTGTAAAGCATTTGTCTATTAAAATAATCCATATTGCCAAGGTGATTGTTGGCTATAACAGAATTTTTTAGCCATTGAAATACTCAGATACTGTGCTGATGTCTAATTGATTATTACAACTCATTACAGATGGGCACATTTATTTCAACTGTGTAATATATATACACATTTGTTATGTGCTGTATATTCTTTTCTCAGTCATTAGGGAAAATGAAGCATTAGTCCATCAACATCTGTTCACATGGGTAGGCAGGACTTTTTCTTCCCCCCATGTGTGCAAAAGTTAAATGTATTAATGTTACTGTGAACAATAATTGACCAGTTCGGATGTTGCTACATCACACAAATGGGTACAACTTCATTTAAATTATTCTAATGATGGTTGTTTCCTTTCTTTAGGGTCAACAAAGTTTGATTTGTTGTCTCTTAGTACACCTTCCCCTGCTTATCACAAAGTCTGGGAATAAATATAGTAGAAACATTTCTTTACACAGGTCCCAGCTATGTCACCTTGTCCTCAAATGTTTGCTGTGTATTAAGCTTTGACGTTCTTCTGTATTCTGACCATTGACCAGTAACCTTAGATATTGTCGGGGTTCACCATGGTGTCAGATGCCCTCACTACTGTTTATGCTGAACAGAAAGCAGAATCTGTTTAAAACACAGACAAAACTTGCACCTACAGCGGTCTGCCAAAGAAGGGCCCAGGACAGCCTTCCCGCCTGTTATCAGTTGGTGACAACCTCGTTCCCCCCACATGCAGAGACAGAGAATATTAAGGAGATAGTGCTGAAAGCACAACTGTTACAACAGGGATGTAGGAAGCCATGTATGTAATTCCTTGTCTATCACTGGAGTTAGATGGAACCTCATGCAGGGAGTCGGGGTGATGCTCTGGCTTCAGAACAGGTCATGGGAATAAGGTGTAGGACCCTATGTGGCTGCATATGCATAATTCCACTGTCGCTCACTGCACAGGAAATAATTTTCCATGATGCCATCAGTGCACTCTGCTTACCAGGGGGAGGCAAGATCAAACCCATAAGATCTGGAACAGGGGATCAGAACACAGTTCCGACTATCTTTTTAAAACTCAAATTGACAGACAAATGACTAAATATATTCCTTTAGTGATCCAACATTTCTTCTTAATGAGGCAAGTTGTCATTGACTCTGCTTGTTGTCTATAAATTCTGACGGACTCAATCTTCGTAATGTCAGACTGGTCAAAGACATCAGTAAATTGCATGAATAAAACATAATACGCGGTAATTGTCCTTTGCTGGTAACATACAGTAATTCAATTTATTCAATAGCCTTTGTCCAAAATAGTGTTGCCTGAATTGCCTATTACTCTTTCTCTCCTAACAGGAAGAATGAAACATCCATGAACGGTTTATTTCATTTTTTTTAAGACTTATAACAGGGAAAGTTAACAAGGGGTTATAAAGAGTTGCAACCAAAGACATGCTCACTATGAGTACAGCTGGTGAGCATTGTACTGTAGGTATGTGCATAACTGGACTCTGAGCCTTTTGACACATCAGTGATGTTACTTCTCCTTCTTCCCTAAGAGAGATGATATATCTTTAAGTTCATTGCAAGTATTAGAGTATTGGGACCACGGTAGGTGCTTTACATCTGTTCTCCCAACAGCTGAAACTTTGCCCTGATAACTTCTGGTTTATCACAATGTGATGGTTATTCCAGAAAGAAAATTATACATCCCATATACACAAGTCTAGGACCATTCCTGAAGTAAATGATCTAGTGGATTGAGGCTGAGTCTGGGACCCAGTAACTTCAGACTCATAAGCCTGGTTCTTTCATTGACTCATTGAGTCAGATCCTTTGCCCTATTAGGGCCCCTTTCGGCTGCTGGAGTGGCACAAAGTGACCTTAAACCAGCCCTAAATGGTCAGGTCTCTGGGGGAAGGAGAGAAAACAACTGGAGTGCTCTTATGGATTGTTCCAGCCTTGGGGCTGCTCTAAGTTGTTCCAAAAGCTTTCTTTGCCTTGTGTGCTGCTGAGGATTCAACCCACAGTGTATCTTTGCATAAGTCACTATTAACTGCCATGTGTTTTTCCTCAGCTATTTTTTTTTTTTTTTTAAAAAAAGGTAGGGGGGCTTTCTGTCTGTTACATACTTGACTCCCAGGGCTGTGGTAAGATTCATTAATGACTATTTGGATGGCATTGTGAACACAATCACATCCTAAATGTTAGATGATCCACAGTCTCTGTTACCCTCACACAAAAAGCTGCAATCCCATATCCAGATATTTCAAATGACTTCTGCTGTGTAAAGCAGTCATGCAACACAAATCAGATTGTATTTATGCTGCACTCTGTAGTCACATAATACTCAAACACCTCTAACAGGCCATCTGCAGGGCAATTTTGAATATCAAGTATTCTAGAAAAAAGAAATCATCATCCAAGATCCACTCACAACTGCTTATTGCTCCATTCACTAAATTCTGGAATATACTTGGGTTTTACTCTACCCTATATCATAAAATAATAGCTGCTGGCGTTTTTTACCCACCTGTCTTTGGAATTGGGTCCACAGGATCCATGTGGTCATGCTGCCCATGGTCCTTCCTTGCCTGTATCCTGCATACTCCATCACATAAATTTCTCTCTTTGGTGGTGGGCCGCCCTCCCTCTCCCAACCTCCTCCTTCCAGTGTATGCTGTGGAGAGTTCAGCATAACCTTCCTGTGACATGAGTGAAGACTGCACCCTATCCACCGACCTGTTTGTATATGTGGCTCAGTGTTACAGGTTTTCATGGTGCATATATTTTCTGCTATGTCTGCATGTGTCACTAGTGAAGGAGAAAAACAAGTAGGTTCCAAAAACCAATTGATTCACTTCAAGTAAAAATTGCCTATACAGGCAATTGACTTCTGTTTATTCAGACCAAATCCATTCTGCTTCATTTGATCGCATTAACTGGCTGATTTAGATAACTGTTTTACCAACTGCTGGTGCCAGAGCACAAGGTGATAAATGAACTAAAACTGTCAAATACAAATAATTCTTAAATTCATTCTTCTTACAAAGTTAACACATTTATAACTAGAGACAGGTCTGACGTTAAACCCCAGACCAAGTCAGACTTTGGAGAAGTTTGGACCTGGATTCAAAGTTTGCAATCCTATCTATACCTAGAACATCAATATACGTCTTTGTAAACACAGTAATTAAATGAAATAATGTGGAAAGGCTGTGACTTCATGTGCTATGTGATGCCATTTTCAAGTTCTGGAAAACGTCCATAGTGTTAGTATTACAGGGAATCTATCAAGTTAAAAATCATATTTAAAAAACCCTCAAACTTGTCTTTGTTTTAAAAATCCCCTTAGATAAGATTTTAAATCAATTTTGCTTTTGACTCAGTATTTTGGTTACTTACTTTTCCCCTTTCAGCTTGGACAGTAAAAATAAACTAGTAGTTTTTACATTTGATTATACTTTCTAGTGTGTTTCTAATGCAAACAGGGCTGAGGAATGTTTGTTTAAAAACTTGCCACTGGAATTTTTAAATAATTTAAAAACCTCCCTTATTTTTATAAATCTAAACTTGAGGCCAAATTTGACCTAATTGGGTACATCTACACTGCAGCTGGCAGTGAGTTTCCCAGCCCAGGTAGACAGACACTTGCTAGTATGGCTCGAGTTTGCTAAAAATAGCAATGTAGATGTTGCCCCTCAGGCTGGAGGACAGGCCTAGTGAGTCACGTGGGCTTGAGAGCTCATACTCCAGCCTGAACCAAAATGTCCACCACCTGGGTGTGGTGTTCTGGCCCATCTAGTGGCACTGAGACCACTTAGAGAAAGAGAAAATAAGTCTGTTTTATGGCCTTAGCTAACAGCTAGTTACTCATGCATGAAGCTCCAGAGGCCCTGGGTTCGATCCCTCCTGATGACTGGGTTCTGTTGATGTTACACTAGCAAGAGCCCGTCTAGGATTAGCTTGAGCCCTGCTACTGTGCATCTGTTAATGTGGGCTGGGAGACTTACTCCCAGCTGCAGTGTAGATTTACCAACAGTATCTATTTAAATGCCTCTCTTTGAAACATATCTTAATGTTCATAAACCGTTATGCAGCCAAGGAACAGAAAGATCTGCTCAATTTGTCTTCATTATTGAGCACATCAGCAATAGACTTAATGGACACCAGTGGACTCAGCAAAATCTTCATATATTATCTCTTCATCTGCATTCACTGATAACCTCACATTGTTCACAAGATTTATCTAGAGCTGGCTTACATTTAAATCCCTTTCTCTTACTTCTAAGGGGAAGGGTGGCTTTGTGGTTAAGACAGAAGAATGGAGTTGGGATATCTGAGGCCCTGCCACAGACTGTTTGACCTTGAACCAAGTCACTTAAAATCTTTGATTGTCACCTGAAAAATAAACAAAAGGGCTCCAGTCATGAGTCAAGGCCCCAGTGTGCTAGATACTATGCAAATAACAGCTTGCAGCCTGAGGATAAGACAAAAGGCAACAATGCAGACAAACAGGGAGAGCACAAGGTAAGGCGGAAACAATATGGGTCAACATTATAGGCTGTGGTCTCAGTGCAACACTGCCTAACCATTGTCATTTTTTTAGCAGGCATCACTGAGAGAGTTTTAAGGAGGGACTTGAAGGAGGACAAGCAAGTAGCTTTGCAAGTATTTATGGGAAGCTTCCTCCCATGAACCAGAGGCAACATGAGAGAAAGTGTGCAGGTGTCTGAAAATTTAACAAATGGGTGCTGAAGGCTAGTATCACTGGCAGGTCAAACTGAGAGTTAATGTCTCAGGGTTTTTTTAAGTGTAAGCAGTGTCAGCAATGAGATATATTCTGACATCTGGTGGCGAACTATGGGAATTGCAGTGAGTTATGGAAAATAACTTTGGGGCTGATCAATTTGCATAGACACACCCACTGCGCCTAGCCTGAGCCCACAGCAGCCCACATGGCCACTTTGGCTGATGTGGGAGCCCCAGTTTCTATATTATTGGGGCAGGAAATATAAAGTGATGTTACCCTGATTATGTGAATGAAGGACTATGGACACGTACTTGGCCCTTGTTATGATGGAGGGACTCGCCATCATCTAGGTAGCACTCACTAGGCAAGGGCCAGGCGTTTCAGAACACTCTGAGATTGAGAGAGGCTGGGGACAAGTACCTGTACCTTTTGGTGAGGGTTTTGTCTGAGGGCCCCACAGGCCTACTGCACCTTGCTTCTCTCCACTGTAGAATGTCAGAGTTAAATTTTGCTTCTATTAGGAGTCTGGGTTCAGGCTAATAAGCTGAAATCAGTTTAGGCTCACTGGTGCATCTGTACTAAGGCTCCCCTACTGTATGCTGAAATCACTTAAGAGCTGAAATCACTGAGCACTGTCTTAAGTCAGGGAGGCCTGAAAATAGCGCAGAGTGGCTGGTGCCACAGAGCAGTCCGTGTGTCGGCTAGCAGGACGGCTAGCGGAGTAGTTGGTGCTGCTGGCGGAGTGGCTGGCGCAGCAGAGCAGTCCGTGTGTTGACTAGCAGAGCCGTTTGTGCTGCTGGTGGAGTGACTGGCACCGCAGAGCTGTCCGTGTGTCGACTAGCAGGACGGCTAGCGGAGTGACTGGCGCTGCAGAGCAGTTCGAGTATCAGTGAGCAGAGCAGTTTGTGGGATGGCCAGCAGAGCAGAGCGGATTGCAGTGAGGGCTGCAGCGGAACCCCACGGAGAGGCGGCGCAGTCGGCCTCGGACCACGTAAGGTGCCCCTTGCCCTACCCTCCATTTCCACCCAGGCTGGGAGGTAAGACTCTGCCGATTGACTTTTGAACTCTGTACTGACCAAGAATAGAGACTCTTGGGCTGCTGGACTTTTGGGGCTATTGAGTGACTTTTTGGGGTTGTGGAACTCAAGAGCCAAAGGGAAGGCCACAGCCTATTTGCTGGGAGGGGGGCTTCTGGTTCGTGGTTTGGTTTATTAACCTTGTTTGTGGTGTTTCCCCAATATAATGCCACATTGTTTCTCCCTGTTATTAAAAGGCTTTTGGTACATTCAGACTCTGTGCTTGTGAGAGGGGAAGTATTGTCTCTTACAGACACCCAGAGGGGTGATATATGGTTGTCCCAGGTCACTGGGTGGGGCTCGAGCCAGTTTTGTATTGTGCTATTGGAATGGAACCCCTGGATACTGAACCCGGCCCTTGTTGCTGCCAACTCTGATGGGCAGAAGGGTTACATGAGTATGATTTTTAAGATATGAGTAATGATAGGTAGGGTCCTGATCTGGAATAGGTCCTAAAGGGCCTTAAAAGAGAAATGGAGTGTTTTTTATATGGTAGAGAAGGGGTGCCAGTGGAGGGATGAAAAGAGAGGAGTGATTTGGTTTAAATGAAGAGCTAAGAAAATGATCGTTGCAGCAGTGAGATATAAGTGAGGAAAGACTGAATTTTTCAGAAATTTTTCACTAATGAAGAGTTTGCAGTAGTCAAGACACAAGATGAGTTTGGCTGAGAGTTTATCATAATCTATTGTCATCTACAGAATATACACACCTCATGGGAAAATTCTGTCTCCTATATTCATTCTGTCTCTTTCTGTTCACTAAAAGGATGGATCCCAAATAACTCCTCAAAGAGTTCTCAAGTCACAATTCTATATGGTCAAGTCATAGCCGAATCAGAGGCATGTCTTATTTCATGGGCGCCAAAAGGAAATTGAATTTTTGGACTTTGTGGAAGTTGATATTTTTCCCTACTTAATTAGTTAGTTTGAGCTGCACTTTCCTCTCATTCTCTCTCATTTCTTCAGGGCATTTCTTCATGTCATCTCTGAAGCAAAAGCATGCTGTCAGAATCAGCGCTGTAAAACAGCTCCATCTCATTACTATTGGGCATCACAATCTGTTGTCAGCATTCCAAGGTGGCATTATTGGTACCATCACCCTCAGCACCTGAGAGGCCTGAGTGGTGACTGGTTATGGGAATAATCTGCATCCATTAGGGGAGTTTACATAACTGCCACATTTACTGACCTGCCTCCATGATTGGCTGCTCTGGCAGCTGTGTGGGCTACTTGCTTGCAGACAGGAGAATCTCTACTGTTTACATCTATGTTCAGTGTGAGGTTTGCAGACCTCATTATCGTGTCCTATTTCTACATAGTCCCAAGCTCCTTCCCTGAGTGTTTCTATATCCTACCTGTAGTGTGGTGACTGCTCCACTCCTGCAGAATAGGGGTTAGAAGCAGCCCCTGCGGGGGCAGTGGCTGGGATAAGAGGAGTAGAAGCAGCAAAGGAAAGCTGATTGGGGAGGCAGCCACAGCTGTAGCTGTGCCCAATTAGGGCCCATCTGGCCCTGAGAGGAGGGCTGGAGGGCCAAGAGAAAGGAGTTTCATTCTAGCCCTGGAGTGGAAAGGGCTAGCTGCCTGGGAGCAAGGTACCTGAAGTGGAGCAGTGCTGAGGAAGGGACCTGGGGAGCTCCAGCCTCATAAACCTCCAGGCTGCAGGCCTTGTTAAACTGGGGCTGCAGAAGGGAAGGTGGGGGACAGGCAAAGGGGATTTGCCGGTGATGAGTGGCCATTATAGACTGCAGTCTGCTACAGGTAAAGGGAGCCAGATGATGACTGGCAGTAGCCAATGAGGTAAGGTGGGCTTAGAGGATTGGGGTTTCCCCTGGGAGGGGAGTCGTAGAGCGTGGGGACTGCTGGGGTGCAGAATCTCTAGGGTAAAAGAGCACCAGGGTCTGGGAGGAACAGCAGGGCCTGAAGAAGCCAAGACACCGGCCACCAGAGGGTGTTCCGGAGCTGGAGTTGAGCTAATTCCCAGACAACCAGCAGGAGGTGCTGCACTGGTGAGTCTTCCCTTGCTACACTACACTTCACAGAATCACCTGCCTGTTGCTGCTAGCCCCCCAGTGCTGGGTATCACAGTACAGAGAATCGTTTCTATTGGCAATTCCAGTGGACCGTTTCACTTCCACAGAGGAGATTTGTCTTTTACAGCCCCAGTGAGGATCAGGTAGAGAGAGGGACCTGGAACAAACAGTGATCAGGGGTTACATTTCCAGTCAGGAAATGAGACCAGCACATGTGACTTACTTGACCAATCACATAGCTCAGCTCATGACTCTGAGGTACTTACAGAGAACGATTCACAATCAGTCCAGGAGTTTTTTTTTAAGAAAACACACAAAATATTTAGTTCACACATTTCAAATAAATGCATTTGAGATAATGTTAGCAGCAAAAGACTAAAATAATCAAATACATGGCTGTGAATTATCTGCTCAGCATTAACATACATTTAAAGAATTGTCTGTTCTGAAGCAAGAAACAAATAGATTATGCCAATCTGTAATTCTTTGCCAGTATATGCTTATTAAACAATCTTCCTGGAGCCCTATTTTCCTCAATAATCCTCTGGATTCATGTCTCCTCTTTAATACACATATTCTTTTGCTTTTCTTACATCACTGTGTAGTGGTGCAGGAAAACAAGCATTACATGGGTACACTTTTCAGGCTACATGTCAGTTTCTATTCTTAATGGATTTCCTGAACAAATTGCTCACTTAACAGCTGAAGGTGATCAAAATAAATGTCAAAAACAGAATAGAAATGGCACAAACAATGTTGTTCCCAAGTGCTATTTGGAAAAATCAGAGGATCACATGACTTAGTGATCAAATTAAATGAGCAAAACTTTTATTTTTTTTACAGCCTATGAAAAGTTAGCAATTATAGTTGTGCTGTATATCCGCACAGGGTAGGATTTTCAAAGGGGCCTAGAAGAATTAGATCCTCAACTCCCATTGACTTTCAAAGGAATGTGGGTACCGAACTTCAGATTGCAGTGAAAATTCTCATTCTTAGAGCCTGTCTCCTCTCACTTACAGTAGGATAAATTAGCAGCAACTGCATTGAAGTCCATTATTATGTAATCTGACAAGTTAAACAGGACACAGCATTAATGTGATACTCCCTCTAGGATTCCTGAATCCAAAGTATGTATGGCAAATTGTAATCTAATTGCCCCATAGGGACTGTTGATGCACACTAATTTGAAAGAGGACTACGTAACATGAACTATGTACCTTTTAGTTCATGCCGGCAGTACCCATATGTGGCACTTACAGAGCAACATTTTGGTGCGTCCTGCAATTCACATCCCTGTAATCTGTACTGCAGTGCCATGGAGACAAGCCTTATATGTTGAGTGCTTTTAAATAGTGCAGCACCCCTATGCATCTTGCTAAACATTGGGTTCAGTGCTGATTTGGAGGGAATTACCTGCAGCATTGTCAGTTTTCTTTAGCGTAATCCCTTTCAATGGTTGATCATGCCTTGCTCTCATTTATGTGAGAGACCTGCATCAGTCCTGGAAAATTACACCAAAAGCCAAATCAAACAAAATCCCACTGTTGATTAGATGAGAGAGAGTGAATTTTCAAATATTCTGAGACCTCTATATCAGAGAAGGTCAAATGGATTCTGTAGCAATCTGTTCCTTTGAGAACCATCTGTAATGAAACAAACCTGAATATTATGGATTTGATTAAACAAATGTAGGTGCATCTCCATGGGAAAAGTCTGACATGCCACTGTGCCATATGAAGTGACTGTCCAAGATGAGCCCTGACCCACTGCAGCTCATCTGTGCATGAAAACCTAGGGATGTCCACTTCCTGGAGCTGGCCCAAGGAAGACCATGTTCTCAAAATTATTTCTATCTTGCCCAATGGCTTAGATAAGTGGTTTGCAAAAATGACCCCTGTCCTCTTAAAGCAGACCCAAAGGGCGGTCAAGGTGAAAAGAATGGGTTTGGTTCTCTAAGGTTGCTGATCTTTGTAGTGAGTAGTAGCCCTTAGCCCCAAGCTTCTCCATCCACCACACGCAGACAATCTCTAAGTAAAAAACACCGAAACATACAATTTAAGCTATCAAATAAAACTGCACATATGCCTAAATGAAACTGCTGTATATTGCCAGTTATAACTGGAAAGCAACAAGCTACATCAAATACTTACCTTTACCTCTCAGAGGTTCTGCTGCAGGAATCAGATAACTATTCTTCGGCAGCAGCAAATATACCAAACTATTTCAGGCAGTTTCTCTCTCTCTCTCTCTCTCATGGGTCTGAAACTAGTTTGCCAGAATTTCTGAAATAATGCAGTTTCCAGCAGTCAGCTCAGCATCCCAGTTCCCAAGACTACTCGATAACAATTTCAAAAGAGAAATGAGTGTCAGGGCAACTCCGACAGTCCCTGGCCAGCACTGCTACAGGCATCTGGTTTAAACAGGATCCCACATATCATAACTCCACAGTGTATACTATTCACTTCGGTACTCAATAGCAGGCTCAAGAAAAGAGAAATAAGATCCTGAATAATTTGAACAACCCAAGAGATAACATAGCTCTGGCACTTTACTGCCGCCAATCTGCCATTAAACAAGAAACTGTAAGCCCTTCAAGAGGCACTATGGAAAGAAATACAGCTCTCATAGAGCCTATGTTCTTAGACTGCAGGAACACACCATACATAGCTAAAACCACACTCAACATGTATTTGGAGAGAATGTGTTGGCTCTGCCATAGCCTTAGAGCCATCTTATACTAGACTAGAGATCCATGAAACAGTCTGAATTAAATCCAGTGCACAAACATTCTTTTTGTACTCCTAAGGGAAGCCAAAGAGAGCTTATTTCACAAAAATCACACACACTACACAAACCCCACTGTCATGTTCAAAAAGTTATATCTTCTAAACTGCTATGTGCTGTTCATGACATATGCACAAGCTATTTACTGTTAAGCACTATAATAAAGAGACTCGTTTTGACAACAATTAGGCTTAATTTAGGCTTATGTATTCAGAGCCTTATATAACAGAACATGTTCCAGTATTATATCTATATAAGCCTGAAATCCAAATTTCAATCAAAAGTAGGCTTTTCTGACCTGATAAATCAGCATTAATATTTTTCAGATAAACAAGTTAATAAATCACAGATTTCATGTTCCATTTCAATAATGCTCATTTGAGATGTCTGTGAATGTATTTTTTTTTAAAGTGCATCTAGATTGAAAGGAACTAATCCTAAGTATACATTTACGCTGCTGTCTTCTTCAGGTAGGCATGGTAACTCAGTGTAAGGTCTAAGGTCACACTAGATAGACCAGTTCTACTTCATGCTTCACCTTCTGACCATTCAGATAAACATTCACTTCTCAGGTTGCCCTGGTGCGATGAAGATGGAACAACTGGAGACTGTTTTCATGACACTTGGTTGGAGGTCCCAAGTCTTACAGTAGTCATCTAACTTTACCATGTAACTTTACCATGTACTGGAATGTCAGAACCTGGGTAACATAACAGATGTCATTTATGTAAATGAACTTTCATGACTCCATTGTTGGCAGGTCACTGATGTAAAGGTTGAACATTTGTTCTGTCATCTCCAAGCACTCTTCTTCCTCTTGCCCCATATGGACTCTGAACTGCCTATCTTGGAGGAACAGTTCAACAATGCCTGTGACCCCAGGTATCAGGACCCCTGATACTTTCACAAGCAGGCCAGTGTACCATATCCTATCATACGCCTCTGTTAGGTCAGTGAAAACAGTGCCTCTTTTCAAGTTTCTCTGGAAGCCATTTCCCACAAATGTGGTCAGCATGAGTACTTTGCCACATATGCTATGACCTCAGCGAAAGCCAGCTGGTCAGGGCTCAAAATTCTCTCCACATCCGGTAATATAGGTTGTGGGACCAAGTGCTGCAGTGCCTTGAAGCACACCGACAATAATGATTTGTGATGATAGCTTGATGCTTGGCATGGGTCCTTTCCAGGAGGAGGCCAATGACTTGCAGTTCACCATATCTTCAGTGAAGAATTTCACACGCCAAGCTGAGCAGGAATTCTGGAGATATGTTGTCATTGAACACAGCTGTTCCACACTTGATGCCACCTAGTGTCTGTTCCAGATCTGCTACAGTGAATGGTTCTGAGCAGATTCTGATCTGGTGTATGCGTTTAAACATACCCCATTCATTTCTCACTTGTCTTCACACCTGCTTCTTCAATGGGCTCTGGCATAAGTAGGTGTCCAGCTATCTGGTTGGGAGTCACTGGGAGTCGGCAGAGTGCAGGTGGCTGTTGCGCTGCTCCAAGGCATTGGAAGAGAACCCATCACTTGTGGCGGGAGTAGAACTGATCACTTGGTCGTCTCCTCCTATCTGGCTCAGTGAGCAGTGTCCAATGATTCGATCAGATGGTGACATCTGGGTCACTAGATGCCTCATACTGCTCGAACAAGGCAGCGTTCTCTGTGTCTAGATGGAGGATGTAGACTGGCGACCACATGGGATGGTTCTGCAGGCTGCTTTGTAGATAGCACCACAGAAGTGACAATAGGTCTCACTTACCAAGATATGACAGGCTGGTATTATCACCAAACCCTTCTCCAGCACTTCCCGGTATTTTTCCCAGTCAGCCTTTTGGAAGTTCCACCACTTCTTTTTGGAACTCTTGATGACTGGAATCTGTAGCCTGATATGGATCAGCGATGGTCTGTGTTGGCTGCATGGAAAGTAATCCAAGACTTGGCAGATTGCTGGTGATGATGGTAATGAAATGAACTGACCCAACACAAGTCAGGAGAGTAGTCACGATTCCATCTAGAAGAATGGAACGTGCCTTGCTGCTTAGCATCATGGATAAGGGCAAGGTCATTTTGAGATGCCCAGTCTGCAAGTTGTTCATTGTTGGTGTTAACCTCCTTATACCCCCAGTCTGTGTGATGGCTGTTGAAGTCTCCAATGTAGACAGCTGGGTATTGCAGGCTTGGTAGAACCTGATGCTTGGAGGCTTGTATACGTTTGCCAGCCAACCTGGATGGTGTCACAGAATTCAGTAGACATCAGCTGAATGGCATCTGCAATATCAAATCAAACACGTGGTATGGCCATGCTTTGGGTATGCCACACAGCACAGTGGGCCGAAGCCATTGATACTGTAATGACTGGTTTTGGCAGTTGCCGCATGTCTCTTGCAAGCAAATGATGTCGATGGTATGTTGATGAGCAAGAATGTTGAGTAAATCACACTTGGTATCTGGCAAACCCTCCACATTAAGTTCTAATAAATGTAGAGCTGGACTAATGACAAGTCACCGGGCTGCACGCAGGGATTGTCAGTGATGACAATGCCAGGATTCATTGAGCTAGTGCTTGTGGAATTTGGCTCACTGGTTGGATCATTAGCTTCCCTGACTGCTGTCAGGTACTGGCAGGTGGCATGACAAGGATGCTGATCCAGGGGGAACACATGGAAGATTTAAATGCCACTGAATCAACATTTTCCAGTGGAAGAGAGTTCTGCTTGAAAATTTGCACCCATCTCCAGCTTTGAACCATTCATCTAGCCCTAATAGTTTAAAAGTAAGATATCAGAACAGAGACTGCACTTCCTAATGATAAATGAAATGATATAAGAAACAAAAAATACCACAATTTGATTATTCACTACTGAATAAACTCCAAGAAAGCCTTGGATTTATGATGACAATTTAACTATTCCTACTAGTTATGAACCAAAATATTTGTGTGAAAGAGGACATATTCACACTTCATATCAAACAAATTTATACTTTTTTTTATCAACTCAGATCTTCCCCAGATGTAAATATTCATATAAATAATATCTACCCTCTTTGCATAGACTGTCAGATGAGTGAATAACATTGGAACTGGCAAAGTTCCTATTATGGAGGATTCATTTAATACCCTAGCACACAGTTTATATTAATTTCATTTTTTTTGTTTTCCTACTCCCCATACACTTTTATTGAATTCTCACAGGAAAAGTTCCTACGATATTGTATGTTGCTGCATCCCAGCTGCAAGAAGACTGGGACCTTGGCCAACGTATGTGAATACTTGAAAGGTCAGAGGGTCAGTAAAAAGTTGGCTGGGTCTGCTCTTTCATTCTCCTCTGAGGAACTGCTACGCACCTCATCACCAAGAAAAACACCTCCCACAATCGTTCTTGCCTAGTGCAACCTAAACATGCCAGAGTAGAGTGTGAGGTACTGGAATGCTGAGGTCAAATTCCACTGAAGCAGATGTTGACGAGGGAAAGATTACTTTCAGTCAGATGTTAGGAAAGTTAGAAAATTTATATCAATGTTGATTTTAAAGATGTACCTATGGAACAAGGACGCGGGGGGGAGGAGTGAAAACAGTAAATTCACTTCTCCCATCCATCTGCGGTCAATAATAAGACTTTATATTTTAATATCTCTGTGTGTGAATTTAGTTCTTTTTAAGGTGCTAGAGTTTGGAATTGACAATCCCAGACACTGAACTCCTCCATTTAAAGCAGAACTTATACGTCATAGGGAAAGGCAATGCAAATTATCTCATATTCATGCTTCAATTATGAACTGGAGGGACCAGTGTTAGAAGTGAGTTGATTTCCATAAACATTTTAGTCCTTGGCCTCTGCTACAACTATTTCTTTGGGTATGAACTGAAATCAGTTTTGCAGGTGAGTTTTCCATGTAGACACTAGTCCTCTGGAAAATAGAATCAAATTCATTGCACACAGGCCACTAAAACTCTCTCTCTCTCATTAAGCTCAGCGATAAACAGATTCATGTCCAGTTGTCAGGTGTCCATTCGGTCTTTTTGTTCTCCCAAATGGACAGTAAACAAACCTACTGGTATAGTCAGTACTCATTTTATCATCTTGATCCACTACAAGAACATTTATGTTGCTTCTGTTGGCTTTTGATTACAGCATGTAAGGGGAAAAAATTATGCACTCAGATGCATAGCCAAAAAACATTTCTTTATAATACTTTGGATCTGATGATGTATGAGTTCTGTTTGCAGAGCACTTAGTAGGTTGGACCCTTTGTATTTACCCATGCTACATACTTTCAGGCATAAAAAGTTCTCCATATGAAATATATTATTAATCATTATTATGTCTCCCCCTTATTCTATTTGGATGCCTCACTGGCACCTGCCAGTTAGTACATAACCTCCATTTTCTTAAGCTTTTGGCATGGAGTCACAGGATAAGGGATATTTTTGATCCTTAATTGTTCTGCTTTCTGTTTCCAACTTGGAGCTCTATTGTGGCTTGAGGTTTCTGGATTTGGATTACTTATGAATTTGGATAACTTTGTATAGTCTGTATGCATCTGTGTTGTTCTAATGTTATGTTAAAGGCATGCAGAGTTTAAAGCATGAAGTTATGTAGCAGATAGCAGAGGCAGAGTAATGGGTCAGACATTCCATAAAAGGACTGCATGCATATAACACCTATATTCATGGGGGGAAAGAGGGGCCCCAGCTAATAAGACAGGTAAGTGTTGAATAACGGGCAAAACGTTAAATGCATTTTGAATATAAATTACAGCTTTAAAAAAGAGAGCGAAGTTGCAGAGATCTAGGTAACTGGATTTTTAACATCAAAACCAATAAGAGGAAGAACAATTATCCTATGGAACTCAGAGAGAAAATGTATAAATTCATGCCAAGAGCTTATCAGGATTTTAAAAAATCTACTCATTTTATGTAGATAAGAATAGCCATAGTAATATAATAAAATATTAAACATATAAACTAGAATTTTGAAAGTGATATAATCCATCATTCTTCAAGGCATGAGCCAAACTATTGGGAATCAGGAGAAGAATTTCTTAGGGGACCAGTTATCCCAGAACACTTACTTCAGACAAGGTACAAAAAAGTATCGGGTGCTGGCCACTGTTAGTAACAGGAACTGGGACTAGATGGACTCAGTCTCATTCATTCTAAGGTATTCAGTATGTTAATTTCTTCCAGGTATAGATAAAGTAAAGCAGGATTTCAGATTCTTTTTGTTGGTGTTTAAAAGACACCTTGCTTGACAATACATAACAGAAGTAGCTTGTGGAGAATACATCCAGCAGCTAGCCCCCTCGCCCTGGGGTTTAAATTTAGGCACGGGAGGGCTTAAATAAACATGGAAAGTAAAGTGCCCTCCCTTTTATAATACTTCTCATCTAATGGTCAAAGTGTACCAGCAGCAGCAGACTGTGGAAAGTAGGTTTATACTTGCACAAATCAAGCCTTTGAACAAAGAATTTCACCATATACCAATCATATGCCTCTCAGTTCTTACGGGAGTTCTTCCAAAAAGATATATTGTTTCCACTGCAGTTTGCATCACCATTTTGGTTTAATTATTCCTCGTAATTATGAAATAATTAGATAAAATGATGATATAAACCCCAGTGGAAAATATACATCTTTGAAGCAGCCTTTTTTTCCCCCTTCACTTAAAAGGAGAGGTATTTAAGTTGCTATAGGAAAAAACTAATTAGAAAATCAGACACATCTTATCCCTATCCCCATATTTCAGGCAAGTTGGCAACTGCTCAAAAGTGATCAGAGACTGGCCTATTTCTCAAAGACCCCAGGAGAGTATAATAATTTAAATCATCATCTTAGGAAAGTGCCCTGAGCACTTGCCTTTGCATTTTTTAATGATCTTCCATCAAGAAAGGTGGTTCTGCTCTCCTATCTGGCACAGACACTATAAACAATGGTTGCAGGAAAGCTCTGGCTACCTCACACTGAGATGGATTCAGGCAAGGCTGAACTTCTGCCAGGATAAACACACTTTACTTTATCTAGGAGACATAAATATTTAAAACAATGTTGTTCACGAGCATAATTAAAACAATACAGTTGTCCAATGGTACAAATCTGTTTTGGTCAATTACCAGTGAACAGGGAGTGCAGTTTTACCACTTCAGAAGTTTTATGTAACTCTTTGCAAATATGTCACTTTTCAGTTAAAACCATTAATAACTCACCACAGCACTCTGGGCAGTTATCACCAGTCTCATGTTTCAGAGGTGGAAACTGAGGCGGAAAAAATAAGTGCCCCAGGCTACAGAGTGTTAAGGTCAGGATTAGAGCTCGGGGCAAAATCTTGTCTCTATTGAAATCAATGGTAAATCTGCTATTGATTTCAATGCACCAGGATTTCATCCAGGGGAGAGTGGTGGGGAAATAATAATTTTTGCTGAGCAAAAGTCAACATGGTTTCTGTAAAGGGAAATCACGTCTTACTAATCTATTTGAGTTCTTTGAAGGGGTCAACAAACATGTGGGCAAGGGGGATTCAGTGGACACAGTGTACTTAGGTTTAAGATTAGTAGCCGTGTTAGTCTGTATCCGTAAATAAGACAAGGAAGACTTGTGGAACCTTAGAGACTAACTAGTTTAGTTTATTTCAGCATAAGCTTTCATGGGCTATAGCCCACTTCATCGGATGAATAGAATGGAACAGAAGTAAGATGTATTAATGTACACAGAAAAAAAAAAGTTGTATATTAGCATGCCAATTCTAAGAGGCTGTTTAATTTGGATGGGCCGTTATCAGCAGGAGAAATTTAATTTGGAAGGGGCACTATCAGCAGGACATAATGCTGATAATGGCCCGTCCAAATTAAACAGCCTCTTAGAATTTGAGAATTACTATGCTAATGTACAACTTTTTTTTAGCTTTCTGTGTATATAAATACATCTTACTTCTGTTCCATTCTGTGCATCCGATGAAGTGGGCTATAGCCCACGAAAGATTATGCTGAAATAAACTGGTTAGTCTCTAAGGTGCCACAAGTCTTCCTCATCCTAGTAGTGTACTTAGATTTCCAGAAAACCTTTGATAAGGTCCCTCACCAAAGGCTCTTACAAAAATTAAGCTCTCATGGGATAAGAGGGAAGATCCTTTCGTGGACTGAGAACTGGCTAAAAGACCGGAAACAAAAGGTAGGAATAACTGGTAAATTTTCAGAATAGAGAGGGGTAACTCGTAGTGTTCCCCAAGGGTCAGTCCTAGGACCAATCTATTAAACTTATTCATAAATGATTTGGAGAAAGGGGTAAATAGTGTGGTGGCAAAGTGTGCAGATTGTACTAAACTGCTCAAGATAGTTAAGACCAAAGCAGACTGTGAAGAACTTCAAAAAGATCTCACAAAACTAAGTGATTGGGCAACAAAATGGCAAATGAAATTTAATGTGGATAAATGTAAAGTAATGCACACTGGAAAAAATAACCCCAACTGTACATACAATATGATGGGGGCTAATTTAGCTACAACTAATCAGGAAAAAGATCTTGGAGTGATTGTGGATCGTTCTTTAAAGACATCCATGCAGTGTGCAGCGGCAGTCAAAGCAAACAAGATGTTAGGAATCATTAAAAAGGGGATAGAGAATAACACAGAGAATATCTTATTGCCCTTATATAAATCCATGGTGCACCCACATCTTGAATACTGCATGCAGATGTGGTCTCCTCATCTCAAAAAGGATATAGTAGAATTAGAAAAGGTAGAAGGGCAACTAAAATGATTAGGGGATTGGAACAGGTCCCATATGAGAAGAGATTAAAGAGGCTAGGACTTTTCAGCTTGGAAAAGAGGAGACTAAGGGGAGATATGATAGAGGTATATAAAATTATGAGTGGTGTGGAGAAAGTGAATAAGGAAAAGTTATTTACGTGTTCCCATAATAGAAGAACTAGGCGCCACCAAATGAAATTAATGGGCAGCAGGTTTAAAACAAATAAAAGGAAGTTCTTCTTCACACAGCGCACAGTCAACCTGTGGAACTCCTTGCCCGAGAAGGTTGTGAAGGCTAGGACTGTAACAGGATTTTAAAAAGAACTGGATAAATTCATGGAGATTAAGTCCATTAATGGCTATTAGCCAGGATGGGTAAGGAACTGTGTCCCTAGCCTCTGCTTGTCAGAGGGTGGTGATGAATGGCTGGAGAGAGAGAATAGAGAATGAGGGAGAGAATGTGTGTGTCTACCGACTGCCCCAGATTTTCAGCAGCGAGAAGCCTACAATTAGGTTCCCAAATTTGCATTAGACCTCATTTGTGGTTGGATTTTCCTCAAAAACTGAGCATCTGGAAGCTCCCATTGACCTCAGTGGGAGCTGTAATGTACATGTTTGCCAGAGAACTGAGGATATCTATGCCCTGACCCACCACCCATTAACTATTGACTATTTAGAACCTTAAATTTAAGGACCTAGTTTTGAAAATCTTGGCCATTGCATTTAATGATTGATGGTTCTGTGTCCAGGGGTCTCAAACACTGAAAAGGTAATGTCTATACTGCATAGATAATGCACACACAAAGGGAAAAGCCAGTTTGAGAGGCTCATTAAAGCTTGTTTTGCATTATCGTGCCTACTTGTAAATTTGAATTGTTGTATTTGTTCAGTGATTTGAAATTAAAAAGGGACTAAAGTGTGAAGGACAATTATTGTGTTGAGACAGTTGTTTAATACCCCATTGATTAATAACAGGCAGATCCCTGCTAGTGCCATCAAATGTAAACATCTTCATGGGTTAAACCATGTAGAAGCACTATATCCTCATTTGAAGGGAGAAAGCATATCATGGAAGACTAGGAATGGAAACACCTCCTCATGTTTCCTTCTTTTTGGGAGCCCTAAAATCCCTTTTCAACTGGCAACATGTTTATCGGCCCCATTGGGATTCCAGGGATGGCCATAGGTGTAAATGATCTCCAATGGCCCCAAAGTACTAGCCATTCCACTTGCACAAAGCCTGATTAGTTGGACCTCATGTGTGGGTGGAGTAAAGTGGGGTTAAAGAGACACAATCTCAGGCCCATGTGGGTTTCACACCAAGAGATTCAGAAGGGAAACAAATAGGGTCTTTGTGGCATAGTCTGTGCATAAGCTATGTGAGTGGGCCCTAGAATCCATGTGGATCCAATGATTTAACATGCAAAGTTGTCAGGGAGAGGCTATGCTCTATTTCAGCAGTTCTCAAACTTCATTGCACTATAACCCCCTTTGAACAACAAAAATTACTACATGACCCCAGGAGGGAGGAGCGGAACCTGAGCCTGCCAAAGCCCCACCACCTGATATGGTTGCAGGGGGAGGGGAGGCAGAACCAAACCCCAGGCCTCACTGCCCTGGACAAGGGAGGAGAGGGTGAGTGCAAAGCCAAAGCCCTTGGGCTTTAGCCCCAGGCCCTATCAAGTCTAAGCCAGCTCTGATGACCTCATTAAAACAGGATTGTGACACACTTTGGGGTCCCGACCCACAGTTTGAGAACTGCTGGTCTACTCCAACCCTTTGGCTGGTACAGCCCTTGCTGGGGATAGTACTGTGCCCGGGGTCCCACAAGTTCCCAAGAGCATGCAGTACAAGGGCTTCTCTGCCTACTGCATGTCCTCAAAGCTGCATGTCCTCCAACTTGGTGTTACAGAGGGAGAAAGCTTGAGAGGCAAACCCTAGAAATCTAAGCACTATGAGGCAGTGGTTGAATAGTTAGGGTGCTAGGCTGGGACTCGAGAGCAAGGTTCCCTGCTGCATCACATACTTCCTGTGTGACCTTCGACAAATCACTTTGGGGTAGTTTTTTAAAAGCTGTTTAGACTAACTCTCATTGCAATCATTAGCAATTAGGTGCCTAAACACCTTTAAAAAATTGGTCCTTAGTTTCTCATATGTAAAATGGAGTTGATAGCACTTCCTTTCCTCAGGGCATGTTGTGAGGATAACTATGCTAATGATTCTGAGATGCTCACATATTATATTAATAGATGCCAGATAAGTAAATAAATTGCAATCCTGGAAGCACTTCTCTCCCTCCCAGAGAGTTTTTACATACAATATTTTACGTCAATTTCATTGATGTTTTTGTTGTTGTGTTCTTGCACATACAAAGGTCTCAGCATGAGACATTCATAATCCATAAACACTGAAAGAGTTTACTTGAAAGAATAAACTAGCTCCTTTGGAGTGGTTCATGTCTACTATTAAGTACTTTTAATAAGATCATTATGAATACTCATTAACTGCTCTGTTAATGTTAGAGTCATAGTGTATGGTATGTGATGTGAATACACACACACATACTCCTTAGGGCATTCTGCACCAGAAAATTAAATTTGGCCCACAATATTTTAAAATTCTGCAAAATTCTGCAAATTTTGTTTGTCAAATAAATGTGGAGGCTCCGTCATGACATTGGGGAGCACAGGCCACTGGCTGCACAGAGATGGGAGATCACTATGCAGCCCCCCTGCCCTCCTGTGTCATGGACTCAGCAGTGAGGCTGCACCCAACCCAGACAGTGCAAGGACCGGGCCTCCCCCATAAACACCCGAGGGCCCTGCCCCTCCACTCCAGTTGCACCAGGTATGGGTAGGCAGGCTCAGAAAGGAAGGATCCAAGTAAGGTGACCAGATGTTCTGATTTTATAAGGACAGTTCGATTTTTGGGTCTTTTTCTTATATAGGCTCCTATTACCCCCCACCCCATCCTGATTTTTTACACTTGCTGTTTGGCACCCTAGATCCAAGTGTGGAGGGATTTAGTGTGCGGGGATCCAAGTATAGGTTAAGAGGATTCAGTGTGGGGCAATCTGGGTTGGCAGCTCAGTGGGAGCTCTGGATGCACAGGGGCTTGTTGGGGGTGGGGGGTTGGGTTCAGTGGTAATGGGATTCTGCAGTCCAATTGAAGGTGGTTGGGGCTCAGTGGGGGGAGGGGAGTATGAGTGTGGGAGGGGATGGGGCTCAGTGAGGGGAGGGGGCATGAGTGGTGGGGGATGGGGCTCAATTGAGTGGGGATTCAGAAGCAGCTGGTTGGGGCTTGGAGAGCTGGGGATCTGGGTGTGAGTGGCTTGTTGGGGTAGTCCAAGTGCAGCATGAGTGCGACTCATTGGCGGGTTCTGAGTGTAGGGGATGAGGCTCAGCGGGAGGGTCTGAGTATGAGAAGGTCTGTATGCATGGGGGTTGGGCAGTTGGGGGGTGCAGTTTCCTGTATAGGGATCCCTCCCCCTGCAGCTTAGGAGCGATGGGCACAGGAAATGCAGAGGTGGGAGGGAGTTTTCAGAACTTCCTGCATCCAAGGGAGAAATCTGGGAATGTGTCTGATCTGTCCTTGGATGCCATGCAGGGGAAAAGGAAGTCCTGTCCTTCCTAGCCCAGCTTTGACTACCAGCTGAGCCCAACACAGGGTAGGAGCCACAGGCCAAGTCTTCACTAGTCTCGCCTCCTGCCCCACAATGATTTACCTCCCTGCCAGCTGCCCTGGACACCTGCAACGTACTGCTGGGGAGGGTCGCATGATTGTTCCTCTGGCTTCCCTTTGCTTCCCCATCAGGAAGCCATTTTTCTGCAAGGAAACAAAGAAATCTGTGGGGAACATAAATTCTGTGCATGTGCAGTGGCACCGAATTCCCCAGGAGTAACACATATAGCCAGATTCTCTGCTGCATCAGTTTCCATGAGTTACAGTAGGCAGAAGAACCATCTTAGCTAGTTACATATCCTTAAATCTTTGTCTGGATTTAAGTATAGGTTGGATCAAACAGAACTGCCCCCCCCTTCTATTCTTCAGCAGGGGTCTGGATAAAGAATCCAAAATTTCACCCTTTGAATTATATAATACTAGGTTATAGGAGCACAAAGAGAAAAATTACAGTGTTTTATTGCAATTCTATAACTTAAAATGATGGGGGCAAATTTAGCTACAACTAATCAGGAAAAAGATCTTGGAGTCATCGTGGATAGTTCTCTGAAGATGTCCATGCAGAGTGCAGCGGCAGTCAAAAAAGCAAACAGGATGTTAGGAATCATTAAAAAAGGGATAGAGAATAAGATGGAGAATATCTTATTGCCCTTATACAAATCCATGGTGCACCCACATCTTGAATACTGTGTACAAATGTGGTCTCCTCATCTCAAAAAGGATATACTGACATTAGAAAAGTTTCAGAGAAGGGCAACTAAAATGATTAGGGGATTGGAAAGGGTCCCATATGAGGATAGATTAAAGAGGCTAGGACTTTTTAGCTTGGAAAAGAGGAGACTCAGGGGGATATGATAGAGGTATATAAAATTATGAGTGGCGTGGAGAAAGTGAATAAAGAAAAGTTATTTACTTGTTCCCATAATAGAAGAACTAGGGGCCACCCATTGAAATTAGTGGGCAGCAGGTTTAAAACAAATAAAAATAAGTTCTTCTTCCCACAGCTCATAGTCAACCTGTGAAACTCCTTGCCTGAGGAGGCTGTGAAGGCTAGGACTATAATAGGGTTTAAAAGAGAACTGGATAAATTCATGGAGGTTAAGTCCATTAATGGCTATTAGCCAGGCTGGGTAAGGAATGGTGTCCCTAGCCTCTGTTTATCAGAGGGGGGTGATGGATGGTAGGAGAGAGATCACTTGATCTTTACCTGTTAGGTTCACTCACTCTAGGGCACCTGGCATTGGCCACTGTCTGTGGACAGGATACTGGGCTAGATGGACCTTTGGTCTGACCCAGTATGGCCTTTCTTATGTTCTTAAAATGGGTGTGTCATTTTCAACTGATGCAGGTAAACACAATTTAATTTTTCTCCATGTAAAACCTCACATGTTAAGTTTCAGTCAACTTAAATGTATAGCCAAAGTAAAAAGTAAACCTCATAAAATATGGGTTCCCTATGGCAAAATTGACAGACTCTGAACATTATGCTCGAGGACAGCTATCATATAAGGACTTTGAGATCACACCTGCATTAGTGATGTTGGTACCACTTGTTGTACGTGTCTGTACACACAATTTATTTCAAACTCCTGCATTCAAAACAAAGGTCCAGATTCTGATATCCTCATTTGTACTAAATTGTCCATTATCCCGCCAATAATTCCACTGGTTAGGCATTATTCAGCATGACTATGGGTACCATATTCTGGTCCAAAATCATTTTCAATTAGCCAGCACCACACTCCCATGTGTTTGTTCAGTTGCTCTATATTTTAGATGCTGTCTGTTTAAGTAGCTCAATAATCTCATCCAAGGGATTTCTAAGAGTTCATTAAAATAGTTTATGTAATATTAGTCTGACATTATTATTTTTAGGGAAGCTACATTTTACAATTTGCTGAGACAACACTTGCTTCCCTAAGAACCGGAAACAAAATAGTGAAGATATTTGTCTTGGGTAATTCTTTTGCTGTTAGAGTGTCATTGATACATAAATGCTTTGGAAATTGAAAGAAAAAAACGTGCAGAGGAGTTTATCTTAGCCCTTGCTTTGTTTAAATATGGTAGAATGTTTATTATCCTAAGTTCTGACTGTTATTGTCCAAGTTGCTGGACCAAACTGATGTTGTCTTTTCTCTGTAAGCTCTTATTTATTTTATGTTCACATTTTTGTGCATTAGTATGACTTTAGATTAAGCAACAACAATAAGAATTTATGATGATAAACTTTTTGCCAGTTTTTTGGTGGGAGGAGGAGGAGAGTTGAATAGAAGTTGAGAACAATCTCTTCTAAAATTTTGGGTATAATTGCAAATGGACCAGTTCTGTATCCCTCTCTCACATGGTAACATTTAGGGCTTGTCTACCCCAACATTTAGTTCATGGTAAGCTGGGGTATGAATCTACCCCTCCCTAGCCTGCTGTGGACCCTGCAGTTGCACACTGACAGTTACTTAGGGTGCCTTGATCTACACTACTTTGAAAGCCAGAGTACACTAAAGCACACTAGGAAACTTACAGTCCATCTCAACAAGGACCAGACAGTCAGTTATTCCACAGCAGACTAGTGGAGCGTAGAGTCACAACTCTATCTTGCCACAAACTCCATATTTGTGCAGACCGGTCCTTACTCGTATGAATAGTCTCAATCTTATTTTAAGCACTTAAGGGATGCATAGGTCTTGTTTGGCCCCTCTGAGGTTAAATGTCATCCACTGATTGATGGGCCCACAGGCAAATTTTAAATTCAACAGGACTACTTTCAGAGTCTCCATTCCCCATCTATAAGTGAAGATAGTGATGTTGCCTATCTCACAAGGTGTGGTGAGAACTAATTCATTAGGGCCAAATTGTGAACTCTTCATTCATATTGGTAATGTGTTACATGAATATCCCCAATTACATCAATGGAGGTATGCCTATATGAGCTCTCCAATATGAGTAATGGGTTTATATTCTGTCCTATAGTGATTCTCATCATGTCTGCAATGGGCTTAGATACTATACTAACTGCTCTATATAAACACTTTGGTAGAGAGACAGATACACACAACACCTTGTTATCCTACTATAATTGCTCAAGTGTGACTTCTTAACCATTCGGGATCAACAGATTGAAATAAAATAATACAGCATGCTTGAATATTCTATTCAAAGTAATCTATATTTGATCTTGCCCTATTTCATTGACAATTAAACTAATTTCGATAATAACTTCCACTGCTATGATTAGAATCAGAGGGGTAGCCGTGTTAGTCTGGAATTGCAGAAGTGACAAAGAGTCCTGTGGTACCTTAAAGACTAACTAAAAGTATTAAAGCATAAGCTTTCATGGGCTAATACCCACTTCATCGGATGCATGCAGTGGAAGTATCTAGGGGCAGGTATAAATAGGTAGGCAAGAACCACGTTAAAGATAACAGGGTGGGTCCAATGAGGCTGAACCAGCTGTTATCTCTAATCAGGGAGGGTGGGGTATTCCTCTAGCAGCTGAACTGAACGTGTGAACAGCGAGAGAAGAGAAACTGCTCTTGTAGTTAGCTAGCCATTCAAAATCTCTATTCAGTCCCAGATTGATTGTGTCAAATTTGCAAATGAATTGCAACTCTGCAGTTTCTCTTTGCAGTCTGGTCTTGAAGTTTTTTTGCTGCAAAATGCTGACCTTTAAGTCTTTCCTGGTGTGTGCCGGGAGACTGAAGTGTTTTCCTACAGGTTTTTGTATATTGCCATTCCTGATATCTGATTTGTGTCCATTTATCCTTTTTCGTAGGGACTGTCCAGTTTGACCGATGTACATAGCAGAGGGGCATTGCTGGCACATAATGACATATATTACATTGGTAGATGTGCAAGTGTATGAACCAGTGATGGTATGGCTGATCTGGTTAGGTCCTGTGATGGTATTGCTGGTGTAGATATGTGGGCAGAGTTGGCATCGAGGTTTGTTGCATGGATTGGTTCCTGAGTTAGAGGAGTTATGGCGCGGTGTGCTGTTGCTAGTGAGAATATGCTTGAGGTTGGCGGGTTGTCTGTGGGCCAGGGCTGGCCTGCCTCCCAAGGCCTGTGAAAGTGAGGGATTGTTGTCCAGGATGGGTTGTAGATCACTCATGATGCGTTGGAGAGGTTTCAGCTGAGGACTGCAGATGATGGCCAGTGGTGTTCTGTTGTTTTCTTTCTTGGGCTTGTCTTGCAGCAGCAGGCTTCTGGGTACACATCTGGCTCTGTTGATCTGTGTCCTTATTTCCTTGTGTGGGTATTGTAGTTTTGAGAAAGCTAATCACTGCTATGATTACTTCCAATCATTTCTAGTCTGGTTCTGTGTCCCCAAAATATAAAGCATCAACTTAGCAAGAAATAATTTATTTAGGCTTTTATCTGAGAAATACAGTCCATGGCCAGGCACAGTACTCTTTAGGTCTTCAAATTTACAATCCTTCTCTTACGAATTTGTTACTAGTTTTTTTTAAAAAAGGCAAAGTAATGTTAAAGTGTATAAATTGGGAAGCCTGCCCATAGCCAGAAGGAATGGTTGTAGTAGGATGGAACCTGAACAAATTAAAAGCCATTTCAGAGTCAGTTGTTTAGAGATGGATCCTATGAAATACTCAAGATAATTCATTGATTCATGTGCTTGCTCTTGCAATGTGTGGCTCATCCGATTGTAAGCGTCTCACTCATAACCCCATGTCAAGGACAGGCACCCCCGAGTCTGTTTCTCCGTTAGTTTCCTTGATAAGATACAGAGAACAGGTTCCAGGGTCTCCTAAATGTACCTTTATAAACAGTTTCACAGAAGTGGCATTACACATTACATACGTCAGCCCGGAACTATTAACAGATTCTACCTGAACTGGTTTCACTTACTATGCAAGGTACACTGGAGCGTCAGTTGTCCATCCCCAGCAGGGAAGACACTGTTTCAGAGTGGGAGATCTGTTATACGTGGTGTCTGCCTCCCTTCACCATATGCCAGTTTGTTGGGACGTCTTACAATAGGCTACAATAACAGAAACCAGCCCACTTATTAAATGGCCATTCTTTAGGATTCAGCTTCTTTACCTCTTCATCATCACATCATGACCATCCTGTTTTATCATTTCGTATGGAATGGAGAGTACTGTAACCCACAAATGATTTCAGCATTCCTGTCCCACAGAAAAGAGAAATGAGAGACTGTTTCTTAGGCTTGCTTAGTAAACTACATATGCTAGAGATTTTGGGATGCGAGTGAGCAATGGTAGTATTTGACCTGAATTGAACAGTTTGTTAAGCCAGGATCCAGATACTACTATTGTGCTTTCTTGACATTCTAGTGTTATTTATCACTAACAATAGGCCAGAGGTAACTCACTCAATTTCAGTGTTGGCCTACCTTAATAGTGGGTTGAATCTGAAAATCAATCAGAGCCAGAAATATTTAGGGAAGTATGGAATTTAACTCTTCCTGTCCAGGGAACATTGTAGGATCCAGATCTTGAGTTTGCATTTTTGTTAAAGGTTCTCCATTTCATTTTCCAAGATGGAAAAGTCTGGGATTTTTCCTCTAGAAATGTATGATGTCAAACAGACTTTCACTCCATTCATCTGCTTCCAGACAAAACAGAATATTGTGAAAAGAACTATCTCTTACCAGACACTGATCTCTGGTCAAAGCTATAATACAAAGAAAGGAAGGGGTACATGAGCTAAGGAAAACATGGGCTGCCATCTGGGCTTGCCCATACCCAGAAGATCCAGCTTTCTTAATTTTTACATTTCTTTTCAAACTCAAAATATTTACAAAACAAGCTGAAGGTGACAGCAACAATCTTGAGATAAGGGCCACACCCATTGAAATCAGTGGAGTTATAGTGATTTACACCAGCTGGAGATCTGGCCCAAGGACTCAGAGATTGGTGAATCCAAGGACTCAGCATATACAGTCACAATTAAAGGACCCAATGGTCGCTTTGGGCTCTTCCCTCATATATATCTCCTTATCACTTCCTCTCTCTAGAATCCTGAGAAACCTAAGATTGTAGAAGAATCATCTTATGCTGGGTTGGATGGTTGCCAGACAACCACTAGGAGGCAAGAAGTATCAAAGCTTTGAGAGACTTAGATGAAAGAATTATTTCAGCACATTTTTATTCCCCTAGTTTCTTGGAGCCTTGACCTGGGCACATCCTATCTACCCTTTAATTGGGTCTGTGGAACTCTAATTAAGATGGTTTACAATGCTCTGGAGATAGTCATCTATTTCTATAGAAAACTAGTACACTGGACCTTTGCTAGAATGTGGGATTTGGGATCCATGCCAAGTACTGCATTATAACAGGGACAGAGTTTAAAATGAACTAAATTTGGGATCCATGGCTGTGACTATGTTATATCCGAGTTCGTGTTATATAGACACTCATTCTAGTGAGGGTCTGGTGTATTACATTGCCATCCATTCTCTTTGTGACAAACAAGAATTAATTATAAGTAGAGGCAGTTAAATATGCATACAAACTATGTATAGGAGTGAACATGAGGTGTCTATCAACTATTAATTTGACTAACGGGCTAAAACTAGTCTAATAGATGTATTGGTTCCTGGCTGTATTATTCAAGTGGCAGGATGTTCTGCCAATTTGGATAATTAAGTCATGTGAGGACTTCAGAGGCTCCTAGGTTGTGGATATGTGCAGCTGGGGCATCACATTGTATACATTCAGCTGCTAAAAGACAGATGCCAAGTTCCCAGCACTGCCATTCTAACCTTGATACATAGCTGTGTAATACTTATGAGCAAGGAGATAACTAAACCGAGAAGACTGTTTATGCACTCTCCTGTACACCATTTTTTAAAGGGTAAATATTCTAAACATTTTTCAAGCTAGTCTTTTATTTGCAATTATTTCCCAGGAGAAAGAAAATTCAAAGAGTTCTAAGTGAACAAGAATCATTGAACTAACAAAGATTGGTACTGGCTCAGGACCAAGCTTAATGCAATATGCTACAGTATGTAATATAATCCACCTTCATCCGCGCTTCCAGACAATTAGACAACTATTCCCTTGGGAGACTTTTGCCTGACATATAAGATGCTGAGATAAAATATAAGACTTACTGCTTGTAACTTGGGTAGGTAATATACTTACAGACTATTAGGTTGCTGAGATCATAAACAGTCTCTGGACAACAGTAAATTTAAGTAAAAAAATTGCCACTACCTTTAGTGGACATGTTAACACACACACTTTTTGTTGCCCAGAATGGTCCAGAAATCTTCTGCCAGCCAATAGCAGATGAAAATAAAAATTAAGCCCAACAGGCTATCCTAAGGAGACAACTTTATTTTTTTTTTTGGCAACAATAAAATCAAACACTTAAAACATCCATTTTGTGTGTAAGTGTGTTTTCCTGGAGTAGCAACTTTCAGGTATTGTTTTCCATTTATCTTTGTAAATAGTAAGACTGACCAAGATACTTTAGTACTTTGTATTTAACCATGATCCAGAAGAGGGCCAGGCACAAAAATCACATGCCCAGCGTTGTCTTTTTCTTTCTTTCTTTTTTTTTTTTTACATTAAACCTCCAGTTTGGTTCGTACTTGCCGTTAGAAGAAAGTAAGTGCTCGAAGCTCCAACATAGTTCTCCTGAGAAGAAAGGGAGGATTAGGGAAAATGTGTGATATTTTTAATCACATGGGCTGTTGACCACTAGGAGCTGAGCGAAAGCCAAGTGAGCACAGATGGCCAGCAGTATGGAACCTTAGTTCCAAATACAGGGGCCTGAGTAAAGGATGAGCCAAGGGGCACTCAGGGACAATTGGTGCATTAGGAGAAACAACCCCTCTTTGGATCCTAGCACGCAGCAAGATGGTGCAGCCTGCTTCTCTTCACCCCTGCATGCCAAATCCCTCCCCACCCTTTATGGGATGATTTGTTCCACAAAGTGTACAAGTCACCATGTGTGGAGGCCCAGCATGAGGCCAATGCACCACTCAACTCCCACTGAACTCCACAGTTAAGTTGCATCTAAGTAGTGCATAGGCTTCTGTGTCAGCCTCTTCACAGGGTTGATTTTCCACCAGGAAGGAGCAGTCGCTATGTTCCTCTTAGTACAAAGACTATAATTGCTCTTAGATTCTATGTAGAGTACACAAGGGCCAGGAACAAAATTTTACCATTAGTTGCTCAATAACAAAATACTATGTCTAGATTGCAATTACAGGGCATGATTGCAGTTCAAGTTGCTATACCCAAACTAGTTTTAATCTAGGTAGCTCAGGTCCCAACTCCCTGAGCAGTTATGCTGTGTGAGCATGAGCCTTGGCATTAGTTGATCAAGACAATCTGGTACTTACTCACAGGCTAACTTGTGCTGAAACATATGCTGCCATGACTTCAGGGACAGGGACCCAGGGTAGCTAGATTACAGCAAGCGGGGTATGCCTGCACAAGCTACAAATGCTGTATAGACAAATGGGAAGTCTCTCTCTTTTGGGAAGCAACTCCTTAAGAAATGCGGTATCCCAGGAGGAAGTCCTCCATGGACAAAAAAAGACTAAACCAAAGAATAATATTGGAGGGTTAGTGAATGCAAACTGTGATGGGGCAAGGTCGGATGGCTATGGGAAAGTGCTAAAGAATAGATATGTTAGTCTCAGGCTAAACAAATCCCTGGTACCCATGGAACCTTCTAGAAAGGAGTAGAAACAGCTAGCCTGATTGGGACACCTGAAGGCAATCAGGGACTAGCTGAAACCAGTTAAAAACCTCCCAGTTAGTCAGGTGGTGTGGGTGTCAGGAGCTGTGGGAGGAAGTTGTGCTGTTGGTGAGACTGAGCAGTGGACAACATATTGTACGCAAGGAAGGAGGCCCTGAGGTAAGGGTGAAGTGGAGTTTGAAGAAGCGGGGACTGCTGTGGGGAAGTAACCCAGGGAATTGTATTGTGTTTTGTGGATAAAAGGTCAGCCATCTTAGCTGATACTGTTAGGGTCCCTGGGCTGGAGCCCAGAGTAGAGGGCGGTCCCGGGCTCCCCACTTTCTGCCTCCCCTAGTTAGTCTCTGAGATTGGGAGACAAAAGAGACTGTGCCAGGAAGGATAGCTTCTCCTCACTGGCT
The DNA here is from genome assembly GCA_007922305.1 of Dermatemys mawii. NCBI lineage: Eukaryota > Metazoa > Chordata > Testudines > Dermatemydidae > Dermatemys > Dermatemys mawii. The sequence continues at coordinate 10,568,287 of ML677363.1, forward strand.
TATGATGAAAATGGCTCAATAGGCTGTGACCTTGTCTCTAGAGAGAGACGGGCTACGTGGAGGGTCACAGTGAGCCTCTGAGGCTAGAGAAAATCTGCCAGGAAATGCAGGATCCATGAAGATAAGTACAGAGCTTTGTCACAAAACCCGTGCACAATTTAAGTGATAAGTTTATTCAAGTTAAATCCCTTCAGAGTAAAACAAAATGCTGTAGAAAACAGATAAGATTCCAAATGAATAAAGCAATTTAAAACTTGCAAATTAAATATATATGGCAGTGAGTCTCAAACTTTTGTACCCTTTTTGCTTTTTTTTTTTTTTTTTTTTTTTTTACCCTTTTTTTTTTTTTTTTTTTTTTTTTGCTTTTTTTTTTTTTGCTTTTTGCTACCCTTTTATAAATTAAAAACACTTTTTAATTTATTTAACACCATTATAAATGCTGGAGGTAAAGTGAGGTTTGGGAGGGAGGCTGACAGCTCAGAACTCCCTGAGGGGTCGCAACCCCCAGTTTGAGAACCCCTGATATATGGAAACAAAATGCACTAGATCCAGCTCTAGTCTGATTTCACGGAAGTTTGGAATTACATCAGAATAAGAATGGTACAACATCTGCAAAATCACTTCAGCATTTATTTAGCCTTCCAAAACCTGAGTTCAGAAAACTAATTGTGCAACGTTAGTGTTTTAAGGTAAATAATCTTGGTAATTTTCACACCTACCCACATATTTTTCCTTTTGACTTTTCATTGGAAACATTTTTTCAAATTTTATTTCCAAAACTTTTGCATTGTACCTTTAAACTACTGGACTTCTTCACTTGTTTGTTTTAGAACTGTACAGAAGTCTAAGCAAATCAGTCTTTAAATGTCAGGTAGTTTTCTCTGAATTTTCCTCAAGTAACAAAGGAAAACAGAAGGAAAATTCTCCCTGTAGCCTACGAGTGCAGATTTGTTGGATGAAATCAACTGCATACCCCTTAAGAAATGAACTGGATTTCCTCTTTAAAATAATAGCATACATGTTGCTCTGTCAGATATGGTTAATAACATTTGTGAAAGAGTGGATAGTATGGCCTTGTACAAATGGCAAAGCCTATGTAATATTTTTAAGACATCTAGTTCACATAGAGGAAGTTAGATTAAATCTACATCTAAAGTCGCACAAGACTATATTTTTCTTGGTTGATTTGACCCACTCCCCGAAAATAGAGTGCTCTGACCCTGAGTATTAAACAAAGACATTATGGGCCTTATACGCTGAGCATTGAAGTCAATGGAAATCTTTCTATTGTTTTATCAGTGGTGGGAGGGAGGAGGCTCTACCTGCCCCCCCCCCCCTTTAGCATCCTTTCAAAAAGGCTTGTATTGTAAGGTGAAAAACAAATTCTCATGTAAAAAGTAGATTTGTATGAACCAGTTAAATAAAATTTTTAAAAAAGGGAATTGATCTAGATCCCGTCAAAGACCATCCTTTTATTTATTTATTTTTATTATTTTAGTGATCTGAAAATATTTGATGGACTTTTGTGATTCCGCTATCTGAGAGATCACCTCTCTCCCCCTGCCATTGTGGAGACCAGCAGAATGCTTGAGCGGGAAACATCTTGTTATTAACTGTAAGAAAGTACTCACAGGACCTTCTTAATGGGAATGGTTGCTTTTGGAAATCACTCCTTTCCCTAATCCAACAAGCCAAGTATGTGAAGTTTTGGCCACTTCAAACAGAATCTAACAAAGTCATCTGAGGTATAACCCTCATTTTCCATTGTCCATAGTGTATCTCCTTGACTGCTACCCACTTGTACAGGTTTTGCCTGCTTTCCTCCCGCATGGTGCCGCAATCACAAATTGGCATGTTTTGTGAGGTATGCAGCCCATCCATACAGCCTCTGAGACAGTGCATGCTGCCAGCAGCCCTGGATAGCCTTTCCTTTTTGCTCTCAGGGAATAAACCACATTTTGGAAGTCTTGTGTGCAGTATTGCTGTGGGGAAAAGGGTTTCTTGAGCCTCCCATCCCACTATCACAGTCATCTAAGAAAAATGAAACTTTTTTTAGTCCAGAATGTGGTGACTGAACTAGTCTTGTCTTATTTCACCGGTTTCATCCCCACTGGACATCTTAAAGAGAAACAAAATTTTCTCGTCCATTATTTCTACAATCCTGCCTTTATGGGCTTGATCCCATTGATTTGAATGGTGCAGGAGCAAGCCCTGAATCTCCACTGTCATAAACTGTAAAACTGTCATCTTCAGCATCAGCCTCCTTTTCTCTCATCATCATCAGCATCTGCCAGCTGATGATTTGGGCAAATGACCATCCTACCCCTTAAATGAATATTGTAAACCATGTGGGCCAGGGATGGTCCTTTTGTTTTTTGTTTGTACAGTGCCTAGCAGGTCCATGACTAGGGTGTCTAGTTGCTATCATAATTCAAATCTCCACCACCACAAGCCTCAGATAAGCCTTAGATTGTTATTTCACAAAAGCCAAATTGAGGAACCTTTCATTACATTTTGTCACTGAGTTTCTCTCCTCTTCGAGAATATTAATCTTCTAGAAACTAAGAATTGGGTGATAATCCCAAAGAAATCATCTCATTATCAGTTAATGGCTGGATTTTCAGTTAATGGACCAAGCAGAAGACAAGGGCAGTTAACACTATAACAAACTACAGTAATATAACCAATTTCAAGGAGATTATTGCTATCATAAACTGTATTAAATGGTTTATAAAAGCAATAGCTTTTTAAAAGTTATCTGAAGTAGAGTAAATGAAGGGCTGCTTTGTTAAATAGGTTGTTTCTAACCAATTTTCAAAGCATTTAGGACACAGGGAACGTGCTGATAGCTGTATAATGAATATTTTAAACGCATCTGAGGTTCTTTCCTCTGATAGGAAGAGGGAGAATCATTAACTCTCTTATGTGGCCAGCTTTCAATTAAGCTGCTATGTGACTCTGTACGGAGATGCACAAAATTCAGATTGTGCCTAGCAGTTTGATAGCCAAAACCCATTGTTTGGCCACTTAAAACATAGATCATAAAGACAATAGCAAGAGGTCAATACACATTAAGGGCCCAATTCTTCACTTATTTATACTGGTAGTAGTAACAGGATGGATTAGCAAATAGAGTTGGGTGAATAGTGGTTTTTAGGCTTGCTGAAAATCCAAAAATTGTTTTAGGTCAAGATAACCAAATATTTTGATACTTTCAGCAAATCAAAGTTGAAAAGTTGTTTCAGATCAAACAAAACATTTTATTCAGGCTGAAACTTGGGACTTGTCTACATGAGGATAAATCTTGAAATAGCTGATATGCCCTAGCTATTCTGCATTAACTCCCCTTATGGAAACTTACTGCGCACTAGAGCTTTTGTGCACGTTGGCTTGATGCACTTTGGAAGTGCAACCTTCCTCCTCCTCCTCCCCCAATGTGAAAGTATCTTCTTTCCCCGTTGGTCCTTCTGGTCAAGTGCCAACTTGGATATTAGAGCTTCTTAACCACTTACAGGTAAATGATTCTGGCCAGGAGGGATTTTATGTTACTGCATACAGAAAGGTTGCTACCCTTCCCTTTATATTTATGACATGCTCCCCAAATCACAGATGGTATTGGACAGCCAGTTCCACACTGGCTGTGATTTCTTCCTGGATTTCTAGGAGAAAACAGAGTAAATCAGACACATGGACCTTTGGATATACTACTGATTATATAAAAACTAACTATTTCCCACATTTCAAGGATGATTTTAACCAGTTGATTCTGGGAAACTTTCATGAGAGAGTGCATCAGCCACTTTGTTAGAAGCTCCTGAAATGTATTATATTTCAAAATCAAAATCTTAGAGAGCTAAACTCCCTCGAAGTTTTTGGGTTAGAGCTAAACTGCATGAGGGCACTTTTAGGCTACACCTACACTATGAGCCAGGGTGTGCTTTCGCCCCCCCTTGCATACACATATTCGTGGTAGCTCAATGAGAGCTAGTGTAATTATAAACAGCAGTGTAGCAGTGGTAGCACGGATGGTGGTAGCGGATGCAAGATTGATCCATGCCAGGAAGGTTCCCACCATTTCCAGGCAAGTTTGTACTCAGCCCAGATCAGCTGTGGCTCTGCTGCTGCTTCCTATCCTACTGCGGTTACACTGCTATTTATTCTCACACTAGTTCTCATTGAGCTCTCAAGAGCTGGGGAAAAATCATGCTCCTAGCTTCTGATATAGGTATTGCTTTAGTGCGGAGTAGTTACTGTGCTTTAAATTCACGCTCTAGATTACTCCTCACTAACTTCCCCATGCAGACAAACCTTAAATGTTGTATTTCAATTTCAATGCTTTTTATGTGTTTGAATTTTTGAAAATAAAATTAAAGAAAATGTTTAAATGAAAGGTAGTCAAATAAAAAACGGAAGATTTTTATTTAGAAAATGCTCTAAACATCATTAGAATATTTAGTGTTTACAAAACCCCCCTTTTTTTGTATTTAGTTTTTTTGACTGAAGAACTGGCCTATTTTGCCATCCTATGGTATTGCATCATCCTCTATCCACTATCTTCTGTAGGTCTTTCTGGTCTTATTAGTTTCCAGGTTCCCTCCAATAGAATCTCTGGGTTACAGACTATTTTTCCCTAACCTACATTACTCTGTTTTTCCAAGCTAAATCTTATTTTGCTATTTTCTGATCACATCTTCAGTTTCGCCAGCACTTTTTGCATTTCTGCTCTGCCCACACTGGAAACTGTAATTCCTTTAAATTTGCTGTCATCTGAAAATGACATTAAAGTACTGATTACTCCTTCTTCCAAATCATAAAACCAGATTTAACACCAGTCCCTGTGGTTACCCCCTAGATTCCTCAATGCTTATGTGATCAGTTTCCGTTACTGTTTTCAGTTCTCGTGAGGGAGGCCATGCCCAACTAATTCCCTTGTTATAGTACCAAGGTACATCATGTGTGGTTGTAAAGTTCACTGGCTTCCTCCTATATTGATCAGATTAGATTTGGAATGGTATCTATTGTACACTATATTCTGTACAGTTCACAGCTCTCAAGCAGTATGTCTATTGTAGTCAGAAAGTTTAATGAGATATAGACAACTGACTTTTCATGCTCACTTCTGTAATTTCAAGGCAAAAAGAAAAAAAAAAAACACAACAACCCAGCAAGCAACATATGGCTCCATTGTCATACCAGTACAATTTTAATCCCCCTAGAGAAACAGCTGACCTCTAACTTGCAATTAGCAATTGTGCTTTTTTTAAAAAAATTACTACAGTCTATGCTGTAAAAACAGTCAGCTTAGCAACCTGTACACATGCAGCGTAATGTCTTCCAAGAATGCTGCCTGCCAGGAGCTGCCATCTGTACTTCCTCTACATAGAACAACCAAATTGTTGGGCGAAACTGGACTAATGCAGCAACAGTGTAAAATATTTCTCATTGCAAATATCAGAGCTCACGGAGACATCACCTTAATTGTTTTCTGTGTAGATGAGGCTTGGTTTGTGTAGTGTTTCTGCCAGGTTCCTGAACAGTTTTTAAAGCAGCTGTGAGGCCTTGAGAGTACATAACCTTTGAAGACTGACAACTGGTTACACATTCAGCTGACCTGTTTTGGGCAAAGTTGAAGGTGGTGGGGGTTCGCCGCCTCTTGGAAATGTGGGAGTGACAGAACTGTTTAAAGCCTGGGAAGTATATGTAAATGAGTTCTTGCCCTGACCAATCCCTGGGGGCAGATATCTTATCTAGCACTTTTCATCCCTACTGCTCAATGTGCTTTACAAAGAAGGTCAATATGATTAGCCCCAGTTTTACAAATGGGGAAATTGAGGCTTAGGGAGGGGAAGTGACTTGTCCGACATCACCCAGCATGTCACAAGCAGAGCTGAGAATAGAACCCAGGACTCAAGTCACAGTTCAGTGCACCATCCACTAGGCTAAACTGCCTCACAGCAGCTAAACATCCGGTGTTAAGTTATTGAAATCTATGAAAGTTATTTAGCAGATTTAAGCTATTGAAATCTATGAAGCTATGTCAATTTACACAGTAGAGAATCTTCCCCAGCTTCTCCAATGCTTGTCTAGTCCACTCCACCTCCCCACACTGGGGAAGAGAGGGAGTTTCTTCAGTCATAGGCCTGTACTCATTCTACTGGGCTTCTCCACCACAGGTCTGAGGAGACAGTATTAGTTTAATCATTAAAAACATTGTGGTTAGGGGCCCCTTTTCTTGACCTCATGGTGGTATAGGAGAGTGTTGTGTACCCTGAGGAACCAATTGTTGAACCCTCTTCTCACCTTGGTGTGTACTCAGTTGCCTTGAAGATGATTCTAGCAAAGGACTACTCACCAACAGAAGTAAGAGGCCCAGAACTGGGTCCTGATTGTACAGTCAGTGCTTCCAGGTCCTTTCTGTTGCTGTTGTGGAGAGGGATTTCATCATTCGAATGGGGTACCTTCCTCTCCTTGCCACAATCTCCAGTTGAGCTCCATTGCAGCTCAACCAGACAAGTAGTCTTCTTTGGGTCAACTTGTTACAACTTTGTTCTATTCATGTTCTTTATGCCAATATATGGTGCCTGAACACCTTTCAGAAACATGCTAGTTATGTTGCTTAGTATCTTGTCTCATATGGTTCTTTCTTGTGTTGCAGTAGTGCCTATATCACGGCACTTCCCAAAGAACAAAAGATAGTCCATGCCCTGAAAAGCTTCAGACTGAAACCTAGAGCGTGAAGATCCCACATGCCTGCAAAGTGGGTGTTCTATTGCCTCCCCAATGCTATCATCAAGAATGGAATGCCCTACATTGACACGGTGTGGGGCAGAGACAAGGCAGCTGAGGACAGGTGAAGGCAAAGTAATTTTAAGCAATCTTTGAGTTCCGTCATTTCCAGAAGACGCCAGGAGTCTGGAATAATGAAAGAGCTGTCATCCCTGTAGACAAATATCCCATGAAGCAGCGTGGAGTCAGGTATAGGTAAGATATTCAGGAAAATATGAGTGGGTTAGTGGATCATTGGCCTACAAGGTTCTGTACCTTATAGCTCTAATTTATGGCTCTCATTCAGTATTGATCTCATTGTAACCTATGGAAAAAGCTGCCACTATGTTTAGTTGCTCTAAACATTTATGTGCTCTAATTTGTACATTTTACAAACTTTTTAGAAGGTTGCAGTAAAGGTTCCAAGGTATTAATATTACATTTAGTAAAGCAGTTTTGCCTTCAGGCAGTAAAAATACCTGATGTTACTTAAAAATCAGACCTACTATTAATGTTATGCACTACAGTTTACCACACCTCCTGAACATCTGCATAATTCCATTTTTATTAGTCTTGGCAGTTGTGTCAATTACATTTACAGAGCTCTCCATAGATGCATTCTGCTCCACAATAGCCCAAGAAAGCCACTGATTTCTGTATTAAAACATTCAATAGGAAACTCTCAGAAACTTACATTGCTCTAAAATCATAGCTCATGTCTGAGGACACTCTCTTAGCACAGTAAAGATAAAGTGTGTAGCCCAAAGGCACAAATAATAAAGGAGCTCTCTCTATGTTTAGGAATATTTTAACTGAGGTTTCCCAAACATGGCAGGAAGATAGATTACTCATGGGCATGACTGTGAGCTGCTTTTCTGTACCATATTTCCCCTTTATTTTTTAGTAGCAAGTAGCACTATATGTTAACACTCCCTTTATGCAAATGAACAATAAGAGTGAAGCAGTGATCAGAGGAGAGATGTTTAATTATTTAAGACAATAAATAATTTATGACCCTATCGCCTGGTCATTTCAGTTTGTTGTCATTGTCATTCTTAGATACAAAGATGTGATGTTGAGAACAAGTAAGATAAGTGACTTGCAATACTATGTAGGGATACCTTTTTCAGTGTGTGATTGGGATTTGGCAGACTCAGGAAGCCTGCATGTGGTTCTACAATGACCTTTTGGCTGTCTATGTGAAAGACACTTCAACAGAGCTTCTGTTTGCACAGCTCCTCATGTTTTTCCATTGTCAGAGACTGACTGAATGAGCATTTTACTTCAGACATCACACAGGCACAAACATTAGTATTCAGGAAATCCTCAAGAAACAAAGAGCCAGTATCCACCTTGGTTTTGTTTAAGCATCTTCTGTATATATCATAAGCACCCCTGAGGACTAGTTCTATAGATATGATACATACACTTTGTTATGTATGGGAGAGCTGTTATAACGTCAGGCTTCTGGTCATTTTGTTTGAAACCTAAACTGACTTTAAATGAAGATTCAGAAGACTAAACAGGCTTTACTCACTTTTGTATCAGAGGAGTAGCCATGTTAGTCTGGTTCTGCAAAAGCTACAAAGAGTCTTGTAGCACCTTATAGACTACAGATTTTAGGGATCTTGAGCTTTTGTGGGCTAAGACCCACTTCATCAGATGAATGTTGTGGAAATCTCCAGAGGCAGGTATAAATAGCAGGCAAGAAAGCAAGGTAAATTTAATCGGGGGGGTGTGAAGCCCACTTCCAGCAGGTGATCTGGAGGTGTGAACAGCCACAGAGGAGAAACTGCTTTTGTAATTGTAATTTTTGTGATTGAATGGCTCGCCAATTACAAAAGCAGTTTCTCCTCTCTGTGTGTTCACACCTCCAGATCACCTGCTGGAAGTGGGCTTCACCCTGCCCCCCTGCCTGAATGAATTTACCTTGCTTTCTTGCCTGCTATTTATACCTGCCTCTGGAGATTTCCACAACATTCATCTGATGAAGTGGGTCTTAGCCCAGGAAAGCTCATGATCCCTAAAATCTGTGAGTCTATAAGGTGCTACAAGACTCTTTGTCACTTTTACTCACTGTTGAAAATGAACATAGGTGCTTTCTGAAGTTTTATCTGATATTTTATTGTATCAATATTAGATAGGGATTACTTATAGCATGACAATCATATTTTAGACTCAAAGTTCAGAATCATATATTGGAAAGGGTACACAAATAAAAGCTCAAAAAAATTTAATAAAACGTTGCCTGTGAGTCCCAGTACATATTTTCCATATTCTAACAAAGTTTCTTGTTCAGCGTTAGAATAAAATATCGTATTATTGTCACATGACAGCTATTTAATATCCACTCATTATAGAAAAATTGAGATTTTTTCCTTTGAAGAGATATAAATATATTGTAAGAGCTGCAAACATTTTCTTCCTCCATTCACTACTCACTTCCCAAAGCACAAACACACGCACACACACGGGTCTCTTTTTTCCCAGGTCGCTGCCAGAAGCTTTTCCCCTCTATCCACTCTATTCTCAATAAAATCAAAATTAAAAATGCAAAAGCTTCAGCAGAAAAAAATGGCCAACTTAAGTTTTCGTTGTGCAATCATTTCCATGTATTCATCTCCATCTTACAGTCCCATAAAAACTGAGCAATGGTTTGAATCAAGGACAGAGTGACAGACCTAACCCTGCAGTTCTGTCCATTTGTAGGAACTTTTAAGATGCTTAATAGTATAGAATTTGGCTTGCTGTGGCACTTTTCATACTTCATATCTCTGACTGCTTTATAAAATAATGAGTTAGTTACTAGCAGCACAGTGACTGTACAGGCAAGTAGGGCAGCCATTATTCACTCAGAAACTACTCACGCGTTCCGTACTCTGGTCATTAGAAACAGTATTTCCTAAAGGCAGAATGTTGGCAAGGACAACATTTTTATTCCCTCCGCTCTCTGGCAATTGACATGGAATCTTTACCTTTCACCTTGACACCCACCAGACAGGGGCAGAAGGAACTTTTGTTTATATTCCATACAAAATTCAAAAAAAAAAAGTTATTACCTAGACCTGGTGGGAAATGGATTTCCTGTTCTTAGAATTTGAGATTTTGAAATCCCTCGCTCCATTCTGTATTGGGGACCCCCTCCCAAAAAAAATCTCAAAAGTTTTCAAAAACCAAAGGTCCCCCAAAATTTTGCATCAGGTCAATACAAACATTTTGTTCTCATTTCAGCCTTTTAAATTTACTTTTACTATAAAAAAACTCTTAAATTCCAAAATGAAAAGTTATTTCAAACAGAATAAAGAACATTTTGCATTTAGAAAGTGTTTAACTACTCCCCTCCTTCCCCTGAACAGGAAGTTTGACAAAAACTCACCCTTCCCCATGAACAGTTTTGATTTCAATTAATCGGCAGTTTGATTAAAAATGTTTAACTGAAAACTTCCTAACCAGCTATACTCACTTATTTTAATTTCAGATTTTCTAACTGCATTGGCCTGAGTCTCCACTCACATCTGTAATCCATATTTATGATTCTATTGACTTGAATGAAGTTAATCCTGATTTTGCAATGGCATAAGGGAGAGAATAAATCTGGATCCAAGTGGACAGAACACTGTATCTAAATCTTTTCATGTAGACAGCCACCTCATTTAGCAATATCAGAAGGACAGGTTGATCACAACTCCTGACACATTGCCACAACCCTTAAGCAAATAACTTCTTTCTGGGGGTTAACAAACTATTCTTGGTTTATTAACTAAGGCTCCACTCCTGCAAGATGAGGTGTTGAGAGCACTCCCCAAGATAATGGGAGTTGAGGACACTAATGTCTAGTTTTAGATATAACACATAACGCAAATGGAAAAGGAATTTTGCTAATATTTGGAATAGTCCCAATTCTTATCTGCCTGCTTGCCTCAGAAATCCTTTCACTGAACAACAGAGAGAAAAATCTGTCATTTTAACAAGATTAACCATTGGCTACTTTCTGCAAGCCATTGGGATACTTCTATTGCTTTACAATCTGTTATCTCAGTGAACCTTCCCTGGCTTTAGAATGTGTTCCTTCTCCTAACTAAAGTTACTGGATAATTACTGCTTTCATCCACATCTAAATAAACAGATTATATGTATGCTAGACACTGGTAGGATCTGGATTAATCTTAATCCTATGACTTCACTCCATGCATACCTGCTAATATACAAAAGCTGCAGTGTGGTATTTTCCATAATGATGGCCCAAGAGAGACATGAAAGACATGCAAAACAAATCAGGAACAGGAAACTTGAAGTAGTTCTAAGTAATCTAAGTGTCATTAGCTGGCCAACATTTTTGGTATTGAAGTACTGAAGGTATCGGTTTATGAATCTGAGTTTTCCAAAAAGCAATGGGTGTCTGAAAGGAAGTGGCAAAAAAAAAAATACTCACCATCACCACAAGACTCTGGACCAGATTTGGAGAGTTGTCAAGAAAAGACTTCTGTAGTTCCTGTTTTGTAATTTAGTCTAGGCAATTATATTAGGAAAAAGTGAGGCAGTAATGACAGATCAGTGCAGATTGGAATAAAAAAAAAAAATCATGGAATTATCCCTCAGAGAAGTGGGCAGCAAAGAGATATCTTTAGCTGATCTTGAGCTCAAGAGACCCACGCATTCAAACCTACATAAAAAATAAAGCCTATCAAAGTTGAAGCTATATGCTTCTCAGCAGACAGGACACACCACACTCAGAGGTAATTAGATGCTCAGAGCTCCTTAGGAAAAACTGCAGCTTCTCTAACTTTTATGGGTGTATGAAGGTTTATGGGTTCACTCACTGCAGAAGCACTTCCTTGTGTCTAGGCATGCTGTAACTGCTCTCTCTTTCTCTCTCTCTCTGTCTCTTCATGTATCACCCCCCTGCCAATGGTAACTGCATTGCTTCAATGATCTCTCTACGTATAATTCAGCTCTCCAACAAAGTCACTATTTAGTCCATCCTTTTCAGGGTAACAAAGCCCAACATAAAACAGTCCAACATCTTCACAAAAGGGTCTTTGGCCCCAGCTCCAGGCCCTAGTCCTCAATTTGCCTCAGGGCTTTCTAGTGGCCTTGTTCCCTTCCCCAGGCACAGACTCATGCCATCTTGCCAATTGTTGTTAGAGGAACACAGGTGCTATCACTACACCAAGTTCCTACATAGGGACTGTAAATCCAGCAGCCAAGATCTGTGCGGTTCCACTCCTTGCTGATGTTTCCATGGGCTCCTTCCTACCCAGCCTTTCTCAGGTTTGCCCTTTTAAGCACTTCTTATTCTTTTTCTCCCAGGGGCACCTCCCTGGGCTCTTTCTCACTGGCAATCCAAACCCTGCCCTTCTTTCAGGGCACACCACCAGGGACTGATCCACCTCAGGGTCTGCTTGCCAGTCTTCTGTAGCCCAGCTAAGATCCCAGGACATATCCTCTCTTGGGCTTCCTCCTCTCCCTTTCCGTCCTGTTCTGTTTCTATTCCCCCAACACACACATACACCAGCCAGCTTCAACTTCCTCACCAGTTAAGCCTGGTTCTCCATCCAAGTTCAGCCAGGGAACATAACTGGCCTCCCAGACCCACATTAATCCATTCAGGGTTTGTTTGGGGTGCACATGTGATGTACACACACCCCTTCACAGGGTGTTATTGAGTTTCATGCAAGGTGGAATGAGTATTTTCTATTGAAAAGACAGCAAGTCAGCTTGAAGCTAACAAATTATTATTGCCACAAGGATTTCTTCTTATTGACCCATTGCTGGTATATATAGGAGTGTAGTCTAGTGTTTTTAATCTTGTTTGTGATTAATGTTTCATTCTTGGATCAAAATAGTTGTCTATTCACAGAACAAACATTGAAAACTTCATTTTTCTTTGCCCAGGATTTGTGTAGAGCAGCGTTGTAAGCTTTCTACTTTATGAAAATTAAACAGGTGCATATCTATTCACAAGAGTAGATTATCTGAGACAGGAGGGTCCAGAGGCTAGGATAGGAGCCTGGGTTCACTTCCCTGGTCTGCTATAGACTTCCTGTGTGACCTCAGGTAAGTCACTTAGTCTCTCTATGCTTCGGTTTCCCAATTGTAAAATGGAACTAATTGTACTTCCCTACCTCACACAGATGTTGTAAGGCCAAATACATTAATGGCTGCAAAGTGCTCCATTGCTATAATAATGGGGGCCATTTAAGTTAGATATGTCGAAGCGAGAGAGATTGGAGGTCTAGTGATATATCCTACTACTTCTCACATTTGTTCATAAGATTATTCACTGCTGGTGACAGGCAAACCTGAAAAGGAACACTGGTTTTGCATAGTCTGTGTATTTATTCAAAATATATCTATTTTGCCTTTCATCAGACTTCAGAGACAATAACTAACTCTGATAGGCCAGATACCAAAGAACAATTATCATTAGCACAACAGCTTGGGCAGATACAGGCAAATTCTAAAGGGAAAAAAGTTATCCCAGTGTATTTTTAAATAGCCAACAGAATAGAGCCAACCCAGAGAACAACACATTTACCTTGCCATTGAAATCGCTCAGAAGGTAGCTAGGGATTTAACAGACTACATGTGTGTATGAAGTCTCTTTCTGGTTCTAATAAAAGGGCCCTAAATCTGACTTCACATGCACACACTGATGGTTGTTGGGTTTAGGGTGTGGGTGCAGGGTGGCATTGGTAGCCTGTGATAGACAGGAAATTAGACCAGATGATCTAGTGATTCCTTCTGACATTAAACTCTATGACTCATGTACATACACACTTTGATGCAATTCCATTTACTTCACTGGAGTTACTTTTGTCTTAGGCAACTGTAAGTAAAAGCAGAGTCAGGGCCTAGGTAAGTATCACTGATTTTAGTCAAGAAAGATCTAGACTGGAATGTTGTAATTGCCTTAGATTCTTTTTTAAAATTACTAGCATTGGTTCCCCTGGTATTTCTTATTTACAATTGTTTGTGAATATCTATAAGTAAGATTATTTAAGTTCCACTATTATTGTCTGTCTTAACCCAAGAGTTTGCAACCATAAGCTATGTAAAAGGAACAACTTCTACCTAACCCTATTATGAACTAACAATGTGCAGATGGTATAAAGAGCTTCCTGTCCATTGGTACCAGAATTCAGTCCCATCTGTATTCCCCTGATGGGCATGACACCCTAAAGAGGGGAAGCAGAAGTGGGAAGCAGGTGAGGGTATGGCTTGCTCCTCTCCCTTCTGTGCACCAACTAGTGAAGATGACCTGCTGCATGGGGAAGAAAGATACAACCCATAAAGAGGTATAGTAATGGTATGCCTAGAAGATCCTTCAGTCCGTGTGACTCCAAGGCACAGCTGATGACTTGAGATCCAGTAGGGTGGGAGCTGAGCATTCAAAAGCTATCTACAGCCACAAAGCTAACATAGGACAAGTTTGACTACAAGTCTGTGATGAACAATTTCCTGTTAGATTTTCTATAGCTATACTGTGGGCCCACAGACTGCTTGGCTTTCTATATCTCAGAAGTAGGAGAGTCACATCAATAATATTTGGCTTATCTTAAGGGGAAGCTCTAGATCAGGGGTAGGCAACCTATGGCACGGGTGCCGAAGGAGGCACACAAGCTGATTTTCAGTGACACTCACACTGCCTGGGTCCCTGCCACTGGTCTGGGGGAATCTATATTTGAATTTAATTTTAAATGAAGCTGCTTAAACATTTTAAAAATCTTATTTACTTTATATATAACAATAGTTTATTTATATATTAGACTTGTAGAAAGAGACCTTCTAGTAACATTAACATATATTACTGGCACACAAAACCTTAAATTAGAGTGAATAAATGAAGACTCGATACACCACTTCTGAAAGGTTGCCAGCCCCTGCTCTAGATGGAGGAAGTTGTGTCCCATTAAAAAAGCTGTATTCCAGAAAAAAAAAAAAATGCCCCCACCATGGTTTATTTCAATACTGGACCATTGTTCCATAGACATTCTCTCTTAAAGGTGTATCATTGGCTCAGTAAGGGGATATTATAGCTTATTCTGGTACTAGTGATAGCCAAAGTGCTTTAGTTATCCCCACAGCCCAGTGGAGGATGTTGGTACCGGCTGATGTTGTTTTGTGTATTAATGTGGCAGTGGCTCCATGCCTCCTAATAGTACACTTAGGGGTGAATATCTCTAAACTAGGAGACAGCAAGTTCAAGACTTGGCTCTTTCTAAGTGTCAGACTGTAACAGAAGGAAGCACAACCTTCTGATAAGGAAGAGGATTATTGAGTCTGAATAAAAAAAGACCACAATACAGAATACAAATAAATATTAGTCATGTGAAAGGATAATGTACTCCATATATATTTAGCACTATTGGAAGGTTAAGGCTGAGAAATGAAGCACACAAAACCCAAGGAATGCAACATGAAAGCTGAGAATGAATACACGTGGGAAGGTAGTAAAGTTTGATGTTAACGCTGCCCCCTACTTTCTTATATTTTAAAATATTGTGTGTTCATGTAATTATAAATTAGTGGACAGCTTATTCAGTTTATACCCATCAAGCACACTAGAATTTCTTATACAACCTTACATATAATAAAATACCTACACTCATGTTCAGGCTTTGCTTGATTTTTTTAAATCTCATTCAGGTTTACTAAAGAAACCAAGTTTGGAGGAATTTTTAAAGGTACAAATATTGAAGTTTGGCGAGCTGACTTTTTTCATTATTTATTGATTGATTGTTTTAAAGGTCGGCTTAACATATACTGGTCTACAATGTTGAATGGGCAGATTGGTGGGCTTTAGTTTAGAATCAGCCTTCCAAATAAATGCTGTATGCTCCAAAGCTCAGAGTTGGAAGGAATAAGGATGGTCAGCATAAAAATTAGAGCTGGGATATCTGTTATATGCCTGCCTCTGCCACGGACTTCTTGGGTGGTCCTTATGCAAATCTAAATAGCCACTTGCATTACTCAATTTGCACACACCATTAAGATAATTGCATATGAAAAAGTGTGCAATTTTGTAGGTGCAAAAGGGTCTCCTTATAGAAAATGTGAGTCTCAAGGACTCATAAATCACCTCCTCCACTCTTACACCAAGAAACAATAAAACAACAAGGAGTTTGAATCACTCATGGTTTCATTTCAGTTGTAACTTTTAAATGGATTCTGAAGGTCATGACTTAAACAGAAGGAGATGTATTTTCTATTTTGGTCTGGTTTTAATTTGGATAATCTTCCCATTAAATATAGCTATTTATGACATTTGTTAAAAGCCTATATTGCTAATTTAGCTAAAAAAAAATCTAATGGAGTTGTATTGGAAGTTTTCCATAAAATTAATGTTCCAGACTTAATGGATGTCTAAGGTATCATTATTAACGGGAATATTCCATAAACTAAAATCAGGCCCTTTGAATTGGGGATCTGATACAGTTAGATCGGAATTTATTTAAAATTGGAAATGTGCCAAAGTACCCAGGAATTCAATTTAAACACCTTATGGACATTAATGCTTTTACAGTATTTACTTTAATTAGTACTTTATTAAATGCTCAATTTCACTCACATAGTTGGACAAGAATAGCAGCCAGCTTGTGGGCAGAACAAGTATGTTAGCGGTGAGACCACTTTAACTCCCTCCCAATCTGCTAGAAACACAAATCTTCTATATGATTTCCAGGGTAATGCTGCCTTGAGCTACATTATCTTACCCTTTTTAAAGTCATACACGTGTATCACAACATGTCATGCCATGTGCCACTGCCCATCTGAGACCCCCCCCCCAAAAAAAAACCATTGCTAGGAGGACAAAACTTTGCTCTCAGTAACAATGTAAAACCAGAATTATACCACTGAATTCAGAGTGGGGTTGTGGTGAAACAGAGAGCATTGCTGGGCCCCGTAAATCTATCTTCCAACCAAGGAGTTCAGTCTTCTCTACACTGTGGCCTTTCTTTCATCTAGCTGGGACCTGTTTGGGCTCCCCCTCCAATTTAGCAATATGGAAGGGCAGGATGGTCACAGCTCTCCAGGAACTAGTGTGGAGGAGGATAGGGGGAAAAGGTCTGATGTCTCAGGATGGCAACTCTTCTAATCTGATGAAATATGCTGTGTGTAGACAAGAAGGGAGCAAGATGCCATAAACCCCCAGAAAGTTGTTTTACACTGGCACAATGAAGCTTATTTTTCTTTTACTTAGGGCTTTAACCAAAGCCTACTGAAGTCCGTGGAAAAATGCCTACTGATTACAATGGGCTTTGGATCAGGCCCTTGCACCATTTTAAGTCAGTTGTAGCCAGAGTGAAGTCAGTGGAGTTAGATAAACACATAATAAATGGGAGGAGAATAGGTTCTAATTTCATCAGAAAAAATAAACTGAAAGGGCCATACAAAAAATATGGAACCATGTTACAAATTTTATAAGTGTGTGAGGAATAAATGTATAAACACATCTTGGACCATTGTTCCCGACCTTTGCTCAATAAGTCAACTCCCAAGAGCTCTTTCCAATCACAGGGTGGTGCAGTGTCATCTAGTGAATAGAGTTTTGAAGTAGGGCACTGGAGACCAGTTTCTATTCCCAGCTCTGCTACTGGCCTGCTAGGTGAGCTTGGGCAAGTCATAGCTCCTCTCTGTGCCTCAGTTTCTCATGTGTAAAATGGAGACAATGATTTCTCTGTTGTAAAGCACTCTGAACGTGGGAATGGATAAATACTAGAGTGACACAGAGCTGGGCCAGAGCCTCAGCTGCCGTTAATTGCCTTCAGTGAAGTTACCTCAATTTACTGCACCTTGGTATCTGGCCCATGTGTATTACATTTCTTACTGCACAAGCGCTCTAGGTCAACCTGCCTTTCTAAAATCATCCAGATTTTAACTATATCCTGATGAATGAACAAACCTGCACTTCTCTTTTTCTCTCTCTATTCTTAATATACATCGAGGACCTATTATCATTTACACTGAGGCCACTTTACACCACCTGGATAGTGTGAAAGGACCTTAAAGTGGGTGCATGTGTAATTTAAACTGACTTCAAGGTAGCTGTGTGCTGTGGCAGTGTATTTAGTCCAGTGTATTTAGCCTTGATACACAGGACAGTCAAGCCCTGTACATTCAAGTCAGTGGCACTGCTATGGGTACCTTCAAGGCCCCACAGTATGCCAACATTTTTATCTCTGACTTAGAACAGTGCTTCGTTAGCTTTCATGCCCTAATGCCCCTACTCTACTTGTGCTATATTGATGACATCTTCATCATCTGGACCAATGGAAAAGAAACCCTTGAATATTTCCACCATGATTTCAACAATTTCCATCCCACCATCAACCTCAATTGGACCAATCCACACAAGCGGTCTATTTCCTGGACACTACTGTGCTAATAAGCGATAGTCATATAAACACCACCCTACACCAGAAACCTACTGACTGCTATACTTACCTGCATGCCTCCAGCTTCCATCCAGGACACACCACACATCCATTGTCTACACCCAAGCTCTCTGATACAACCGTATTTGCTCCAGTCCCTCAGACAGAGACAAACACCTACAAGATCTCTATCAAGCATTCTTAAAACTACAATACCCAGCTGCTGAAGTGAAAAAACAATGCAGGATCAGGGATGTCGGGGTGACAGTGATGCAGCCCTCGAGTCAATGCACTAGTCCTCATGTGGCCCTCGTGGTCATTTGAGTTTGAGACCCCTGGTCTAGATAATACTTAGTCCTGCCATAAGTGCAGGGGACTGGACTAGATGACCTCTCGAGATCCTTTCTAGTCCTATAATTCTATGTCAATGTTTTTAGTATGTAGTTACCAATCTGATAGTGGTTATGGAACTACCAAGAAGAGAAAAAAATAGGCCTGCTTCAAATCTGTTTTATGGAACAGTATCGTACACTGATTTACCGGGGTTTGAAATATACTATAACACCTAAATACTGAGCTATAATCTAAGGCAATATCTTCAGCTGCACCCACCGGTGATGAACTGAGTGCAGGTGGCTTTATTCTACCTTGTTGGCCTCCCAGTCTTGTGGCCAGACAGGTGATGGTTTGTGTCTGCTTCAGCAGAGAGCAGTCTCAGTTTTGCTTTAACTTTTTTGCAATCTTTTTTGCAACAGGTAATTGTGGTCACCAAAGAACTGCTACACTCTGGCCATGCCTCTAACATACCCTTTTTACCAAGCGCAAATATGATCTTATCCTATACAGTTGCCATTAACTTGGAAATTACTGTCCGTGGACAAATAATAAAAACAATAATGAGAGATAACACTTCAATTTCAATTTATTCACATGTACAGTTGCTACAGCACCTAAAATGAGGGTGGGAATTGGATAGACTCATGCCGCCGAGGGCTGTATGCCTGATCTCCTGGTTTCAAAAAAGTATTACTTAAGATTGTGCATTAGCATACAGAAATAGAGTTTACTGAATTTAGGAGGCAAGGTACTGAAAATAGCAGGCAGCCAGCAGCTGCACATTTAAGGCATTTAATTAAAATAAGAGCTGTCCAAACTTGCAAATACCTGAACTTGTGGGCCAGCTTAGTGACTCAGTGCTTTGGCAAAGGCTGTAATATTTCCTTTCTAGACGTCGTGGCTTCGAGCCAATGCTTTTATGCCAGATGCTCTGCAGCATACTCCACCCAGTGACCAAATGACTGGAAATTCTAGTTAGGAATTGAATGTCCTAATCCCCTGAATCGAAGCATCCCCTCCATCTTTGTGGATAGAGGGGAGCTTACGTGGGCTCAGCACTTCCTGACCATGCAGTGGAACATCACCGCCACCAGACCATATTCTTTCACCTTGATGTGCCCCAAAGGAATTCACTTGAGATTTGGGTTGGGAGGGGAAACTGCCAGCATCTGAGCACATATTCTAGATGGTATTAAATTACTGAGGAAGCACAGGGAGTTCTTCAGCCATATTGCCAATGGCAACACCAGTTGGCACTGTGCTGCCAGGAGGCGTAGATGAATGTTACTGAGAAGCTGAAAGAAAATTTACCCCAGAGCAGTACAACAAGATGGCTTTTGAAAGAGATGTGTTGCCAAGGGGAGGATGGGCAGGAAGGCAACATGGAATAGTAGTTTTCCATGAAGGATACCTGCAATTTACATAGACCAGGTGATGAGCCTTCTCTGTGAATTTCCTGTATGTGTAGGGATGAGGGCCCCCATCCCAAATCCTTCTTCCTTGAGGGGATGATCCCTAGAAAACTCAGCACTATTATCAATAGAATTGTCTGTCACACTGTGGCTGTCTTCCCTTGGAATTTGCTGCAAGAGGAGGGTAATTTGTCCCCAGGCTAGGAACTGGAAAGCAAGCCTTTTAAGTTAGATGCCAGGGAGTGACAGAGGCTGAAAAATCATCTTCCATAAGACAAAATATCTCTAATCCTACAATAGAATTAGTTTTGCACTTCTGCAGAAAAGGACCTGAGGATTACCGTGGACGAGAAGCTGAATATGAGTCAATAGTGTGCCCTTGTTGTCAAGAAGGCATATTGGGATGCATTAGTAGGAGCACTGCCAGTAGATCGAGAGAAGTGATTATTCCCCTTTATTCGGCACTGATGAGGCCACATCTGGAGTGTTGCATCCAGTTTTGGGCCCCCTGTTACAGAAAGGATATGGACAAATTGGATAGAGTACAGAGGAAGGCCGTGAAAATGATTAGGGAGCTTGGGCACATGACTTATGAGGAGAGGCTGAGGGAACTGGGCTTATTTAATCTGCAGAAGAGAAGAGTGAAGGGGGGATTTGATAGCAACCTTCAACTACCTGAATAGAGGTTCCAAAGAGGATGGAGCTAGGCTGTTCTCAGTGGTGGCAGATGACAGAACAAGGAGCAGTGGTCTCAAGTTGCAGTGGGAGAGGTCTAGGTTAGATATTAGGAAACCCTATTTCATTAGGAGGATGGTGAAGCACTGGAATGGGTTACCTGGGAGGTGGTGGAACCTCCATCCTTAGAGGTTTTTAAGGTGTGGCTTGACAAAGCCCTGGCTGGGATGATTTAGTTGGGGTTGGTCCTGCTTTGAGGAGGGGGTTTGAATAGATGACCTCATGAGGTCTCTTCAATTCTAATTGTCTATGATTCTATGAATAGCTGGTGTGAGGTGCTTGGCAGAAATTCCAGAGTAAGGGAAAGAGCTGATCGATATTAAACATTCAGGAGCAAGTAAATCAAGTCAGCAGGAAAGATAACACAGGAAGCGGGGAGACTGGCCACTCTCGGGGGTGAAAGTAACTGTAGGCACTTACCAGTATGAGGCTGGGCTGGGGCTGGCTCTGGCCCCAGAAGGGATGGGGCCTTGAGTGGAAGGGGTGGGATTGGGGCGTTTGGAGCCGGCCCTGGCCCGCCCTGTACCGGTAAGTGCCTGTAGTTGGGGCAGCTGTTCCCTCCCCCCGCCACCATTGGTGGTGGAGGCAGGGATGTTAAAGTACTTTAACATCCCTGCCCCTTTGGCGTCCCCTGTTGGGGGCTCTGCTGGTACAGACCCTACCAGCAGCGTGGCTGACTGGAGGTGGAGAGGAAGAAGCAGGGATGTTAAAGCGCTGCCACAGCAGCGCTTTACTGTGAGCTGCATACAGGTCAGTACAGGTTCTTACCAGAATGCCATACCTGCCTGTACCAGCTCACTTTCACCCCTGGGCACGGTGCTGGTAGGAGTGGGAATTCTCGTGCTGAGAAAGGGAAATTCACTCTAAGGTCACACTGCTCTTATTGCTCTGTTCTTCTGCCTCAGTAAACTTTCAGGATTTTACATTCAGACCATGTGTCTGTTGCAAATTATTACCTATGATCACAGTAGTCAGGTTGACTGTGTTGTAGAGTGATTGCTTTTATCAGACAATCTGAATAAGATCTTATTGACATGTAGGAGCTAAAAAGTATCCCTCTCTTTTTAAGAAAATGACAGAAAAGTTAATCTTTTTAATATTTGTTAGAAGGGTCCAGTGTATCCTTTTATCACAGAAAGCAAATATCTAAACTATCCAATATCCAATATCTAAACGTTGGAAAACAGATGGCAGTAAAGTGAATCAGTTAAAGTTAGAATATTACAGGCTAAAGAATTTTACAGTGAGAATATACCAGTCCTTCTGGAACAGTTCTGAGAATTCCATTCTCCAAGTTTCAGATCAGGATCAGCTCTTAATTCACTTAACTCAAATCAGGACACAACTCAGCCTAAGTTGCTCTAATTCCTGTGTTGATTTGTCTTTTAATGTTCTCAGTAGTCTAGTCTGTCTGTATTTTCAATCTTCTTCCATTTCTTGGACTCCTAAGCCTTTCTAGTCCATGTATGAAATTAAAGGGGGTCTGCAAAGCATCTCTGTCAGACACACTTACTGCTGTGTACATTTGTGAAAAGTAGTCAAAGTGAGTGATCTTACCCACCAAGGCACAATAAGGATCATCTATGTAACTCTTAAACCCTCCACGTAGTTGTTTTTGCATTACTTTTTTCTAGACTGCTTAAACTCATATCTGATTTGCCTTTGCAGTCTTCCAATTCCTGAATCCTGAAGTTTGAGAATCCCCTAATTCCTGGATCCCAACATCCTTCTTAACCCCAAACTCTGGATGCATTGTCCATATTCAGATGGAGGAATATTCAGATTAAAATTCTTATTGGCTGCTGAACAGTTCTCCTTTGATCCTTTTCTCCGCTGATACTTGTGTTTCTTAGGGCTTCACATTGCATAAAAATACTCTTATCCACTTAGGCTTTTTTAAAAAAGATAAAACATTAATATTTTGCATCCTGAGGAAGTCTAGAGATTGCCTCTTACTGTGCATCATCCTGAGATCAGCTTGGACACTCTGGCTAACAGTCCATAGACTGGTCATGATTCTATCTCCTCTCTGCCCCTCACATCTCATTTGAAGTGTGTTGAATTCCAATAGGCCCAATGAAGCAGCCCCTAGCCTAGGTAGCAGGGGTGGAAAGGAGTTAAATATTCCTTCACTTACTATGTACTCATCCTGTAAGAGAGAGCTTCAGGGAAATCACCTATTAATTATGGCTTCATATCTACTCCTATTCTATACAATAAATTTAAAAAAAAACAGAAAAAAAACCTACAATAGAATCTTAAAGAAAGCATCAGATTGTGATTCAGAGAGAGAAACTTTCTGAATGCAAATGTTTAGCTGATGTACAACTTCAAAGGAGAAATTTCAAGAAATTAGGCAGCACACATGGGTTACTTTACTGCTGGGAGTATTGGTGAACGATAACTCTGGGAACAAAATTTCCAGTGAGATTTGTCAGTTATCCAAGATGAATGTTTGTAATTATAACATTAACTTAATTTTAATGTAATGGCCTAGAAAGGGGAAATATACAATGAATGCAAACTTACATGGGAGAAATTTGGGACAGAACACAAAACAGAATTATTCACAAAGACTTGGAGGGGATTATAGTGCTTTAACATACATTTGTTTTCAAGGGCTTAGGTGGTGGCAAAGTATTTTTATTGGGGATTGCAGTATACATAGGAGGTAGGATCTCAAGCACTTTAGATAACAGATCTGTAGAACCTCAGTACTCCTATTTAACATATACAGAGTAAACGCATAGCCCCATGTAATCACAGTCATGGTGTCGAGTGATAGAATAACTATCCAAATACCACATGGAATGGTTAGGATTTAATCTAAAACAATAAATGCCACCTAGAGACATATTAAACAACATGACTATAATTTCACTACTCAGGGAGCCCAACTGCTTTCTGGTTCACTCTGCTAGGGTTCACAGTATTATTATGAGCAGAGTAGAGTTGTCAGGATTCAGCCAACTGTATGTGATATTTTTTAAATGATGTGTCCTCTCAAGCAATTATAGTGTATTGTGCTGAGGATGTAATATCACACATGTACACAGTGCAAAGATACACTTACTCTAATATATTCTGTTCCATAGATTTAGGTTCTCATAGCATTTCTATCACCATGGTGGCTGAGCACTTCCACAAAAGAACCTCTGGGGTCACTGTTCTTCTTCCCACCCTGTGGGGCCAGTCTTAAGGCTACTCTAAAGAGAAGGACATTATCTTGGCCCCTTCACTGATGGCAAGTCTAACCTACCATACTGTGTAATAGTGAGACAATATGATCAAATCAAAACAAAGCACTTCAGTCTGATTGGAATTAAGTGCTTTGATAATTTTTCATTAACATTTTTGATCAAAATAAAATATTTTTATTTCAGCCAATCAGCACTTTCCAACAAAAAACTATCTTATGCGGGAAAAAAAGCAGCCCCTTCTAACGGCCTTGAGCTATATCAGGAAGCATCCAGATAGATAGTTTGGATGATGAAACTTTTAAGTCCATTAGCCAAGTGTTTCTGTCTCAGGAAATTTCATAGAATACCTCCTCTCCCCAACATCAATGCAATACTATGGTTAAGAAATCAAGCACTGGAGAGTCAGGAAATGTAGAGTTACACGTGAATCTTAATATTATCCCTTTGTCCTTAAATGTAAAAATGTGATGTCCCTGTATATTGGGGTGGGCAAACTACAGCCCGCGGGCAGCATCTGTCCTGTCAGCCATTTTAATCCATCCTCGAGCTCCCAGAAGCAAGGGAATGGCCCCCATCTGACTCCCACACGTAGGGGGAATCAGGGGCCTCCGCTCTGCATGCTGCCCCTGCCCCAAGTGCCTCCCCTGTAACTGCCATTGGCCAGGAACCACAGCCACCGGGAGCTGCAGGGGCGGTGCCTGCAGATGGGGCAGCATGCAGTGCTGCCTGGCCGCTCCTCCACATAGAAGCCGGAGAAGGGACATGCCACTGCTTCCGGGAGCCGCTTGAGTTAAGCGTTGTCCAGAGCTTGCACCCTGAGCCTCTCCCCATACCCCAACCTCCTGCCCTAGACCTGATCCTCCTCTCACCCTCCAAACCCCTCAATCTCAGCCCAGAGCACCCTCCTGAACCCCAAACCCCTCATCCTCAGACCCATCCCCATACCGCCAGCCAGAGCCCTCATCCCCTCCTGCACTCAATCCCAATTTTGTTAGGATTCATGGTCCGCCATACAATTTCTATTCCCAAATGTGGCCCTGGGGCCAAAAACTTTATCCACTGTTGCTGTGTATTATAAAGCAACTCCAACAGGCTCTTTGTAGCGCAGTGTGACAAAGCCCAGTACCCCTGTGTAAGAATCCCCATTTTACAGTTGAGAAACTGAATGACAGAATCACTAATTGACTTTGCCAGCATCACACTGGAAGCCTACAGCAAAGCAGGGAACCAAATCTAGCTCTCCCAAGTCCCAGGCTAGCACTCTAGACACTGGACTACGCTTCCACTCTTGTGTGCCACTGGAAAAGTTATACAACATTTTGGAAATTGGATTACGTTATCTGAGCTCTGTTCCATGGTTCTGGTCTGAATTCTCATGACATATTGTCCTTGAAAGCCCACAGCCAGATCTGGCTGAGAAATATTGTATTGTTTGACTTAGTCCCTGATTGCTAATTCTTTAATCATGCTAATTCCATCAATGGAATATTTGCAGCATGGTCACTATGCAATAAATGCCCTTTCGATGATATATTTCTTTTTAAATGTGAGTGAATTTCTACGCAGCTGGTCACTTCCCTACAGTAAATAAGGATGTAATTTTAATACACAGAGCAAATGAGAGAGAAAAATGGAAAGGGAATATATATTGCAGTGAACAAAGATTTATTGCTGAGGGGACATCATAAAGGTTATGGCAACGAAAGTTATTAATCAAATACTTTTTATAAAGGCATAATAACTGTACGTGAAACATATTTTTGTGACCAGTTGACATGTAGGACATGTAGTATCCACATACAAAGTATGAATAAGATTGATAAGAAAAAAGATTTTTCCTCCTCTTTTTGATAGATTAGATATTTCTAATGGATTATGTCAAGGATTTTCCAGAGTACTTTATTTTTAAGAGAGAGACAATAATGACAGTATTTAGGTTGCCTAATACTTTTATATAGATTTACTTTGCATTCATACACAAAATCACTACGTTGTGTGACAATCAAGATGACATATGCAAAACCTCTGAAATAAAAAGTCATCTAATGGACATGTCTTCTACACATGAGACACACCTGACCATTACAGCCACCATCATACACCACAGACGAGGTACCACAACCTTAACTCTGCCCAGGTAGGAAGATTTCAGGCATGCTCTTTCCCAATTTCCCTTCACCATCAAACCAGACTTCCTGCCCTACCCGTGCCCTCCCACTCTATTATCTTATCTGCATGGTTCTAGAAAACCATACTGCTTGGGGAAAGAAGTACCGGGAAGCTGGTATCTCTAACGACTATCAATTTTGATTGGTGAGTTTAGTCATATGGTAGGTATTTTCATAATCAAAGTATTAAAAATTAACATTTAAAAAAATCCTGATTCCAAATGCTGCATCAGAGAATAGGAATAGGTAATGGATAATATCTTATTAACTGACTACCCAATTCATACAATTTTTCAGTCATGCAAAAAATGTGGATGGGTGTGTATATTTATACAGAAAGGAGTACTTGTGGCTCCTTAGAGACTAATAAATTTATTTAAGCATTAGCTTCCATAGGCTACAGCCCACTTCATCAGATGCATAGAATGGTACCTATAGCAGGAAGATATATGTATACATACAGAGAACATGTGAAGGTGGAAGTTGCCATACCATACCAATTCCAGTTCAGCAGCTTCTTGTTGAAGTTTTTCTGTTGTAAAATTGGACTTAATCACATCAGCCACGCCATCACATCATTCACCGGCACATCTACCAATCTGATATATGCCATTATGTGCCAGCAATGCCCCTCTGCCGTGTACATTGGCCAAACTGGTCAGTCTCTATGCAAAAGAATAAATGGACACAAATCTGACATCAGGAATCATAACATTCAAAAACCAGTAGAAGAACATTTGAGTCTCTCTGATCACTCAGTAACAGATTTAAAGGTGGCAATTTTACAACAGAAAAACTTCAAAAACAGACTCTAATGATAAGCTGCTGAACTGAAATTAATTTGCAAATTGAATACTATTAATTTAGGCTTGAATAGAGACTGGGAGTGGCTGGGTCATTACACAAATTGTATCTATTTCCCCATGTTAAGTATCCTCACACCTTCTTGTCAACTGTCTAATATGGGCCATCTTGATCATCACAAAAGTTTTTTTTTTCTCCTGCTGATAATAGCTCATCTTAATTAAATAGCCTCTTAGAGTTGGTATGGCAACTTCCACCCTTTCATGTTCTCTGTATGTAGATAGATAGATAGATAGATAGATAGATAGATCTATATATATATATCTTCTTACTATATGTTCCATTCTATGCTTCCATTGAAGTGGGCTGTAGCCTCTGGAAGCTTATGCTTAAATAAATTTGTTTGTCTCTAAGGTGCCACAAGTACTCCTGTTCTTTTTGCAGATACTGACTAACATGGCTGCTACTCTGAAACCTATATCTATACAGATGGTTTAGTAAATTAATAGAAATATTAGATACATCACAAACCTTATTAAGCACAAATTTCTGACTTTTTATGGTCAGTGGTTTTTAAGATACAGAAGTCCAAAATATCAAGATTCAAAATATTAAGTTTCGGGTCCATTTACAATTAATTATAACTTAAAAATTAGTTAATTTGTTTGAAAATCCTCATAAAATCAAATCTTTACCAATAAATCAAATGCTGTAAATCTGAGTTTTAAGCTTCATGCAAAATTTCTGCTTTAAGTGCAACATGGAGCCCAACTTTATCTATGGAATATCTATGGAAAATCTATTTATCATTCCTCCATAACAAAAAATGAATTACTGACAAACCAAATCATCCGTGACAGGGATAAATTGCAGAGTATTGTAATAAATTGCATTTATTGTGGCCCTTTGACTGTCTCACCTGTAGTGGATCACCTAACTTGAACTCTGTTCACTAATTCAATTCCAAACCTTGGAGCAGGTACAAGCAGTCACCATTTTTAAATAAATCGATTGTATCACAAGCAGTGTTTTCTCCTTCCCCATTCCTGAAAACAACAAAAAAAGTTTCTCTTTCTGAATTACATTGGCATGAAGCCCATAGACAGTATTCTTTCTTGGACCAGTAGCAGGTTTAAAGGCTACTGCTTTGTAGTAAATCACAAATTTTGACCCTTAAACTCATTACATTATAATGCTTACAATAACTATTTTAGAAATTCCAGGAATATGTTAATTACAATTTTTCTTTCACTCCAAAACCTCTTGCATTGGGTCCCTGGTACTTTGGCATCTGGCTTTATAGGAGGAATATAATAACAACACCAATTATTTTAAAAGACTTCTTCTCTACAATATTTCTGATTTTTCTTCTGTAAAAGATAAGGCACATATAGAATACATGATGGGAAGGTGTAGTTGTAAACATAGGAAATACCATACTGGATTGAACCAGTTGTAAATTGAACCTAGTATCCTGTCTTTAACAGTGTACAAAAGCTCATAGAGAGTAAATACCCATGAAACAGAACTGCCCATTTTGCTACATTTTTCCTTTCCTGGGAGGGATGCGAGGAAGGAATCATGCAGCTTTATGATTCCCTTTGGTGCTACAAGTAGAGCCACCATAACTTTCATCTGCTTCCTGTAACTCATCATTATACTTCAGTGTTGCCAACTCTTTCCATTTAATCACATATTTGATGTTTTTTAAAAAAAATCGTATCTCCTAGATGAGGCTTAGTTTTACTTAGGCTCTAGCCCTTACAGTTGCAGAAAAAAAGCTTGAAAATGTTGACCTGAAAAGCTCAATTCAATAAACAGAAGCCAAATAAAAAGAATGCAAAATTTCTTATTTGGTTTTATTTTATTTTTGCAAGGGGGCAGGGGATTGACTCAAGGTCTCTGAATGTTTGGGACTGGCAATGCTGATTTACTCCATACAACAGCTCCCTCTACATCAAGTTTTTTATTTCGTGCCTCAGTTTTGTTTTTTTGTTTTTTAAATAAAAGAAGGCAGGGACCATTATCACATATTTCATTGCAGTGCCTGCAAAATATGTAGCTTAAAAGATGAAAATTGACTCTGTATGCTAGAATCTCCCAACAGGCAACTAAAAAATTAACCACCCAATTTGTTTAAATGAACACAAAGACTTACATATTTATGAGGCAAAAAGAATACATCCCTCCTTATTAGCATAAGAATAACCTAAAAAGAGGATTCAAATGGGAAAGCATTTCACCTTTATAATGTAATGTACAATGCCAAAAACAAATTATATGTATTTGGACTGCACCACTGGAACTTTCAAAATTCTTTTCAACCAATATTATAGAAAGACAATGTATCTGTGTTTAAGTCATGAAACTCCACAAAGCTGCAGAAACAGCTAAGGTCTGCTTTCCATAGCAAGGAGTTAGCACAGGGCGGGGAGCCAGGGTCTCCTCTGTTCTATCTCCACCTATGCAGCAGAGACCTGGCCTGAATCCGTCACATTTGTTTACAAATATTGTTTAGTTAAGCCTCACAACACTCCAGTGATATAGCTATATATCATTATTCACATTTTACTCATGGAGAAACAAAGACTCAAGTACATTAAGTGAGTTATATGTTCACATATTAAATCCATGTCAGAACTAGGATTAGAAGGTATGTCTCCTAATTTCGATATCCATGTGTGATGGGATCCACTCACCACAGTGGCACCTCCTGTTGGCCATCACAGGGATTAGCTCTGCTGCTGGTGCATCTCCTCTCATCTTCTCCACCTGAAAGTCTACCTTAGTCCAAATAGCAAATCTGACATCAGGAATCATAACATTCAAAAACCAGCAGGAGAACACTTCATTCTCTCTGGCCATTCTATTACAGACTTGAAGGTGTCATTTTAAAACAGAAAAACTTCCAAAACAGACTCCAACTAGGGGCTGCTGAACTGGAATTCATTTACAAATTGAACACTATCAACCAAGGGTTAAACAAGGACTGTGAATGGCTTAGTCATTTAACTAATTGAATCTATTTCCCTAAGTTAAGTTTCCTTCACACCTTCTTGTCAACTGTCAGACATAGATTTAGTTGATTTTCACTACAAAAGTTTTTTTTTCTCCTGCTGATAATAGCTCATCCAAATTAAACAGTGTCTTAGAATTGGCATGGTCATTTCCAAATTTTTATGCTTTCTGTATATATATATGAATGCATCTTATTTCTGTGTGTTCAATTCTATGCATCCGATGAAGTGGGTTATAGCTCACGAAAGCTTAAGCTGAAATAAATTGATTAGCCTCTAAGGTGCCACAAGTATTCCTCGTTTTCTTTATGGATACAGACTAACATGGCTACTAATCTTAAAGAGTTTCAGCTAAGCAGAATTCAGATAACTGACTTCTCTGCAAGCAGCAAAGAGCACTAGCAAGTCTGGCATTTTCCTCAGGTAAGTTTTTCTTCTGAGTGTTTGTTTCATTGTGATTCCTCTAAATGAAGGATAAGACCTTAATCTTACAAGTAGCTCCAAGCAAGGAAACCTTTCTTCCGACATGGAGTCCTATTGAAATCAAAAGCTGCCCAAGTAAAGTTTGATCTTTTAAATAACAGCCACACTTTTAAAACAAATTTCCTCCAATCAAAAATATTTAGAACATTTTTTAAAAAGTCATGATTTCAATATTTGTTTTTAATTGTACCTGGCTGAGATGACATTGCTCTCATTCCTATTTTATCATTTTTTAAAAAAGTAAAGAAAAGCAAACAGGTCTCTGAGTAAAAAAAGGCACAATATATTGAAGTTTCTGATATAAAGGTATTGCATGGCAGGTTGAGAAATCTATCAGTTATAGTATATAATACCCAAAGCCACAGGCTACTTTTTCAACCCAAGAGCAATACGTTTCTAATATAAGTGAAACATTTGCCTGTATATATTTTGCTAAATACTTTAAAGTACCATGCATATAGTATTTCAAATTGAAGACACAGGCTTCACTCTCAGAACTGATGGGCGAAAGATGTAAGTGCAGCAATTGGGACTTCAGAGTGTGCAGCTGGGTATGCTGTTTAATTTTAATGCACACTTTGAAAATGCTAGAAGACTGACTAAAGTATTTCTCCTTCAGTGAGACATATGGTCCTAAAAGGGTGACTGGAAATTTAACCAGGAAAAAAATCAACAAGTAGGAAAACCCTTTTTTGTTTGTTTGTTTAAATGCTGGAATACACCCTAAGTAACAATAATGTAATTAGTAGGGATATCTTTCAAGAGTGATCCCTTGGCCTAGCAACATCTCGACCTCCTAGAAACTCTGCCAAATTTTGCCCACCAACATGTTGGAATAATGATCATTTGGGATTTTAGGGCCTGATAAATGACAGGAAAACTTCGATTTAGTTTGTATTGTGGAGATTAGTACAAATAACATTTTGAAAGCTTCTCTCCAAATGGAAAGAGTGAATACCGAGTTCTGCTTGTTTGGCATTTGGACTTGGTTGTGTGACTCAGATGATGCATTGTGAGGGTTAAATGGAAGTAAGTGATGGAAAGTTAAGAAATGAATATAAGTGGAAAGAGAAAATGAGATTAACAGACCCCAGTTTTCAAACATGTAGGTCTTAATAAGAAATCTGAATTATGCACTTGGATGCTCTGATGGACATATGCACAGCTAAGTGAAGATCTGACTTTCCAAATACCAGCACTCTATTGGTTACATCTCTCAGAAACTTAGACACACTGTAGAGCTTGGACAACTTATTATGAAACACTATAACAAATTATTTGAGAAGATGGAGGACTATTTGGAGGCTAAAAATTGGAGGCCAGGTGTAAAGCTAACAGATAATAAGAGCCATGTGAAAATCATAGCTCTGTTGTTGGGAATAGCAGCCCAAAATTTAACGTCTGTACAATTCAAATGAGTTAGATGGTCATATTTATTCCTTTACTTTATTCAGTTCAATTTTTGAACTTCTATTCACAGTTTTAGTTACCCTCTCTGAGGGCTGATTTATTATTCATACCTCAGAGATAGGTAAGGGATGCCACCTCCTAATGTAGCTCTGATTTGGTTTTAAACCAGTCCAGAGCTAAATCATGATGACCTAATCAATGTTTTAACACAGACCAGGATTCTTGTATTATTGAGAATGATTCCACACTTAGAGTGTGTGTGTGTGTATATATATAATATAATATCCACATTAGTAAAGACATGAGGATAAATTCTTTGCTGGTGTTACACCAGTGAAATCAGTGGAATGGTATGCTTCCAGTACACAAGAAGGAGACCTTTTTGCGATGAAAAATGATACACATGAGTAAACAGTACTCCCAGTGCTGTACATGCTTATTTTTTAAATCATATATCTACCATTATTCCTCCCTGGCTGCTCTGCAATCTCAGAAGAATCTGATTGTCTAGATAGATGGGTTGGGGCACTTAAAGCAGTCAGACTATGACCACATGAAAGTTATTTTTAATTTGATTTCCAATTAACTCAAGTTAACTAACACATTAGTACATGCTTGTGTGCGCACTCCACAAACATTTGTTCCAGAACTGCAAAGATTTGTGGTTTACCCTAAGCTGCACTTGAGAGTTTGGGGTTAGGACTTTTGCCACACTGTTCCATATAATGGATCTTTATCCAGGCATTTTTGGTCCATTATCAACCAGGAGAAATGTACTGTATTGTGGGTGGGAAAAAAAGGAGGGTTTTGCTTTGCCAGCAGGTATTCCTTAGCGACCAAAGGAAATATTGAGCCAGATCCTCAGCTGGAAAAAATCAGGATGCCTCCCTTGACTTTAATGGAATGAAGCTGTTTTACCCTAGCTGACAATCTGACTTAAAGATTTTGGCATTATGACTCACTGTAGTGTAGTGTAGATGAAGGATTTACATTGGCGCGAAGCACACATTTAAGTTGAAAGCACTGGATGTTCCTTCTGGCTGACAAGTCTCTCTAAGAGAGCCGGTTTTTGCATATTAGTTTCATGTTTCCTCTCACTGCAGGTTGTGCATAGATTATATGTTTCTTTGCAAACATTGGATGAACTGCTAGAATTTGATGACAGTAGTAGTATTCGCCTGTCCAGGAGGGTGAGTTGAATATAATCAATTCAGAACACTCTTGATTTTGTGTTACATTTTCATTTTGCTAAAGTTTTTCAACCAAGTTTCATAAATGTGGCCTGATACTTACTTTGCCAGGTTTTCTCCTTTCTCTCTCCTCTCTTTTGGGGCGGGCCTGGCTGGCACCTTTTCTGCCTGGAGAGGGAATGCAGTGAGGTATACCTCTTAAACCAGCGAATACATATATGTATAGTAAAGGAATTAAACCCAGGGACAGGTGAAATTCATCCTCCTGACCCAGGAGTAGTACTCCCTACAGAACCCAAACAACTGGGCTTGTGCAGGAGGGGTGAATGTCACACACTGTGTTAACAGGATAGTGGCCATTGTTAATAATGGCATGTGTATGCTGCTGCTGTTCAACTACTGTGATCATGGGAGAGAGACAGCTAGTGGTGGCTTTAGAGACTGCAGCTCTGGATGGACAGGACAGGGAGAACCGGACGTCTGAGATTCACCCATCGCAAATCTTAAAATAATCACACATTTTTTCACTACAAAATTACAAGCTATTGTCATTCTTTATTTGCTGGCTTGCTTGGTAAGATCGTGATGAGGCTGCTTATGAAAAGGAGGCTGTTTCACGTTTCTCCTGTTTAGAAATAGTTCTGCTGGTGGTGTGTAAAACAAAGTACTGCACTGATTTTAAAATCATAATAATGAACCACACAGCCAGTTGTATTGTACTGATCTTTTAACTCTTTATTGTCCCAAATTCCGTGGATTCACAGCTCTGAATCAATGTGCTGCTCTTGTGGAATCTCCCAGGCACTAGAAATATATGGAACGTTTGCTGTCTCACTGAATTTGTGTTTTCTTTTTTATTCCCATTGTACTGGATATTAACTGTCCCCAGGAAGAGAACCCAATTGGAGGTGACTGCAAGGAGGCTGCCTTACACAATGGCGAATTCCATTCTAAGCTGTATAGTGCCTCCATCACTGCTACAGGGAGGAGTAATTTACATGTCCCTGTGCCAGCTTTTGTCAATTGGGGCCTCAGCATCGGCAGTTCCGAAACAGTGGTGAATAAGCGAGTGCTTTGTATGAGTTCACCACACCTCCAAGGAAAGAAAAATAATAGATATGTCTTCAGCTTTACTAGGATGGAACTACTTGAGCTTTAAGGGCGTTGAGAAGCTTTGTTGCCCATTGTTCTAATAAGGTATATTTCAATGATGTCAGCACAATATACTGAGGAAATGTCACATCTGTCTGCAATTGGCTACCTCTAGATAGCAGAAAACCATCTGGAAACCTGAAAAACAGATGTTGCTTTCAATCAAAAAAGGGTCAAAGCAGCCTTGAAACCTAGAGTGACTGCATCCCTCCTTCAAAAAAAAAAATAACCTTTGGGTAGTTTCAGTGGATCAGTAATCCTCTTTCTTTCTTTCTTTCTTTCTTTCTTTCTTTCTTTCTTTCTTTCTTTCTTATGTCTGACATTATGCCTAGGCTAGGGTGGACACATGACTCTAACTGGACAGCAAAGAGTCAGTTGAAGCCATTAGTCTAATGAGAACACCTGACTCAACCTGCAAAGAATCAGGTGAACTGGTTAAGCTAATGTGAACACCTGACTGGGGGGAGCCAGGGGAGAGGAAGTGTGACTGAAAGGCTGGGTAATGAAGACATCCTCAAGCCACTAGAAAGGGAGCCCTAAAGTAAGGGTGATGAAGAGAGAAGTGGAAGAGTTGTGGGGAAGTGGCCCAGGGAAATGTAGCAGCTCTGGCAGTGAAAGGTCAGCTGCCAGCAGCTGTTGCCATTAGGGTCCCTGGGTCAGAACCTGGAACAGAGGATGGGCCTGGTTCCCCCCAGTCCACCACTACAGAAATACATCCTGAGAGGGGAAGACAGGCCCCTGTCAGAGCAGGAGGCTAAACTGTTCTGGAATAAGCCCATGGGGACAACAGAGACTATGGCAGTTCTCTCACCAACCTCTTTGCTGGCTTATGATGAAAAGGGCTCAGTAGACTGTAACCCTGGCCCTAGAGAGAGAAGGGCTATGTGGAGGGTCACAGTGAGCCTCTGAAGCTAGCATAAACTGCCTGGAAGTGTGGGACCCACAGGGACAAGGTTGGAGCTCTGCCACAATATCTATATACAAAATATCTCACTTATGGTATGACCCTAACAAATAATTTGGTAAAAAACTGCATTGTGGGGTTCTATAGTGGTTGTACCTCACTGATTCACATATCAAATTTGCTCAGTTTGCAAGTAAAATTTGGTAACAGTCAGCCCAGCAAGCTCACTCTGAATACTTACTGTAAAGCTGCATGTTTTTCATCTCTTGCCTCATCACTAGTAACAAAGATTCTGTAGGGCAAATAATGCCCTCTATTATTCCCTTGCAACCCTATTGTTACATGGATGTGAATACAATGGGAAGACAATGGGTTTGTGGGATTGATAAAGAGAGAAATTCAGCATCTGATCTGTACTTCAGCTCTGTGTCAATTTCAGTATTACAAGGCAGTCCTTAATCAGATCAATTAACAAAGAAATAATTGAAAAGATCAAAATTGAAGCTGTAAAAGCATTGAAGTAATGGGACCTGTAATTAACAATAAAGGTTATCACCATACTGTACAATGGGAATCACCCAGTTTTATATAGTCAGACATTATCTCTATCTCATCACTGCCCATCTCTGGGCTATCTTATTGCCTTACAAACTTACTGCCACAACACAAGGAGATCTCTGTGTATTTTTCAAAAACTACTGTTTATATAAATGTTTAAAAATAATGCAAATATTCCTTTATCAAAATGATTGTGCAAGGAGCGTCCATACGCATTCTTGCTAACTCTGTTAGAACTTCTACTCTCAAAGGCAAGCCTCAGTCTGCAATGGGAGCTTCATGGATAGGTCCTCATGCCCAAACAGAGTCTCGTTGAATTCACTGAGACTCAATGTAGGTAATTCTGAAATCGCCTGCTCATATGAATCCCATTGCAGGAACAGGATCATAGTAAGTACAATGAAAGATATGGAGCGAGATTTTCAGTAGTGACTAGTGATTTTGAGTACCTCAATTTTTGATTGCCCAGCCTGAGATGTCTTAAAGGATCCTGATTTTTCAGAAAGTGATCAGCACCCACCCTCTGATGATCAGGACATTTTAAGATAAGCACCCAAAATCTCTAATAATTCCTCAAAATATAGTAATGTATCATCTATTTATTCATGTCTGAATACTGATGACATCATAGCAGTATTTTTGGAAGCCTTCTTTATCCATCAACAACTTTTCACACTTAGAAGCTGACTTCCTAGTGATGTGCCACACGCCATCTAGCCAACTCCTCATTTGTCATCTCCTACTATGATGACCTGCCACCATTCCTTTCATGATAACTTTCTCAATGTTATTTCCATCTCTATATTTGATATGATCAAAATATAACTTTGTGTCTGTTTTCAACAACAAAGTCCACTTCTCTCTAGTACTATTTCTCATATATGAGTTCATCATCTTTTCTGTCTGGGCGATACAGAAGAGTCTTTGCTAGCACCCCATCTCAAAGATCATCTGACAATTTTAGGCATAGGTTGTTTTATATCATTGTACCTAGATAAGATGTCATACTGTGACTTTTGGAGTTCAACCCAGAACAATGTGGAATTGTGTTGCCACCTCCCCTGCAACTCTGGGTATCTTAAATGATATGCTGCTGTGGCTCACAGCCTGGAAACCAATATGCATGCAGGTCACCCCAGGGTTTCCACCACCAGTTACTGATTGCAGAGTGACCCCAGCACCCAGCCAGTTTCAAATTTCCCCAAACTGTCTCTCTGTAGTGTCCAGCTGTCTCCTGGAACACTCATAGAAATTAAATTTGCTGCTCTTTTAAAGAGACAGAAATAGCAATTTGTTATCCTGACTGGACTTAACAATCACTTTATTTCAATCAAAGCACTGAAGTTTAGGTTAAAAATAAAACAAGTGCGTTTAGTCAGAGGGTTTTAAGTTAGTTCAAGTATAAGGGATAAAATAAAGGGTAACAAACAAACAAATAAAAATACACTAAGTCCTACCTTAACAAGCTTCAGTCGTTCTTCAACATAGTCTCTACATTAATTTCCTTTTCCAGCAATGAGTGACTAGCTCTTAGTCATGGTCCCCACGAGTCCAAGGTGATGGTTTTCCTTATCTCCTCAGGTGAAGAATCTTGTATGGATTTGCTGCCTCTCTCTTTACAGTCCAGTCTCTCACAAAGCTCATCTTCAAAAGGCAGGAAGCCTTCCTGGGGGTCCACTCTCCATCTCCCATTGAGATGGTTAAGTGAGCATTTTTTGCGCACTTGCTCTCCTTATGGTTTTATTTGCCTGGCATGCAGATGTGCTTTTCTTGGTCACATTCAAGCAAGTGGAAACAATTTTCCCTTGTCTGGAAGAGCCTAGCTTATTAACTCCCCATGACATCGCTGATTTAAATACATTTTAGGCACATCTGTATAATTCTTTGTGGGTTGATTATACATATATCACACAAGAATATTAATGATCAGTGAGTTACTAGTTTTCCAAAGGCACCCTACGTGACACCTTTTAGAAATATATGATGATAAATGTTTTAGGTGTAGAGTATCTCAGGCCTGATAACAGTAGCGGACACAGAGTAGTGAATAACCAGTGGGCTTTTGTGTGACACACTTTTTTTAGCTTGAGCTGTTTTTCACAATGACATTCTCCATGATGTTGTGATGTGAAGCCCATTCATATTCCATCAGAACCTATTCTGTTTTATCACCCTAATTTATTCTGGGCATCCCACTACCCAATGTGTCTCAAATTTGGGCCAAACCAGAATATGAATGGACTGCACAGACGGCTAATCATATATAGCCGATGGAGGGATAGGGGGAAGCTTTTGTCAATGCTCCAATAATAAGGCACATCAGTTTAATAACATTAATTCACATCTGTTCAGCACTGTCATTACTACACAATACTGCAACACTTTTTATATATATTTTAAATTTTCACTATTTGTGTACAGCCTTATTCTAGCTGAGTGGATTTGAAATGCTTTATCTGAGGTTGGATTCCCATTTGGAGATATTAGGATCATACACATTGATGAATAATAATGTACTGAGTGATGAGAGCAAAACAATAGGGTGGCTGATTTGGTAAAACAATGTCTTTTTCTTAAACAATAGGTTATCTGATCAAATCATTCTCAAAGAGAGGGGGAGATGGAATTACAAAGGATGAGCTCCTAATTGAGATACAGACAATGGGATGTGCACTTGAAGCAGCTGCAAGGGAAGAGGGTTTGTTGTATTCCATTTTAATGTATCAAGTCTCTACAGTAGATGGTCATGGCTTTGTTTCCCAGCTTAAACTAGATATTCTTACATTTGTGTATTAGATTTGGGGGTTGTGGAAGAAGATATTCTATATATATCTTATTTTTTACAGAGTTTTTCTGCAACTATTTATTCAGTCCTCATTAAAATATTGGATGAAGACATCTATTAATGTAAATTTGCTAACCTTAATGACATCACCACTTGGTTCAATTAAAAAGAAATGGAATATTAAGAATGAAAGCACTGATTATATGTTGTCATAAAAAATCAGATATATCGAAAGGAAATGTATACCCTATAATTTATTATTATTTACTGTGTGCCAAACTGGAGACCTTAAACAAAATACAGGCCCTGTGTGAAACAAAGCACATTCTTCTCTACATAGATGATTCTTGGAGTATTTGGTTGTGAAGATCAACAAACTTGAAGTGTTCACTGCCTGTGATGCTATAAATTGTGGCTGTTTGATGTCTTGTTTTGCTGATTAGGAGAAGTTGCAATACTTGGCTATTCTACTGGCAAACTTCTCTTTTATCTAAAGCTTTGTTATCTATTTTGAAGAATTGATCATAGACCATTAACGTTTTGGGAAAAAGATCCTCAGCTGATGATAACCAGTGTAGCTTAATTGACTTCAATTTACCTCATGTATTTTATTATTGTTTTTCTTATCAGTTTATTTTGTCTTCATTTCAACTCCCTTTTATTATATGTTAGACACCTTAGCACAAGTTCCACAGACATGAGTCCTTGTACTCACTTCAGGGATACAAACCTTTGATACTAAAGTCTTATGATTGGTTTGCCTTTTTTGAGGGCAGTGGTTGGGTAAATGTGTTTTTGTTTTTGTCAAGTTCCTCTCTGGTTTCTAGTTTCCTTTAATGTAGAGGCTTCAGATCAAGAGAAACATATGTTTCTATATAGCTTTGCTTGTGTCTATGTATGTATAAACTAGAGATGAAATCAGTAGCAAAACTTTCATTGACTTGTACGGATTTCACCCCAGCTCTTTAGAAAAAGTCCCTCAAGAAAAAATAATTACAACATTTCTGGCATAATACACCTTTTATGACATACATTTTCTAGGTACTGTGATAATCTCACTTTCACTACATTTTGCTACCCAGAAATCAGAAATTGTATGGACTTATAAAAAGATCAGAGAATGTTGCAGTATCTATAAAATATTGCCGTAGCCTCTTCTCATCCCCACCATTTTAACATAGTCGGGCCCCAGTCCTGAAAAAAAAAATGTACATGCTTAGCTTTGCTCATGTTAAGTAGTACAGTTGAAGTCAACGGGACTCCTCACATGCTGCTAGACTGTGGCCTTAAACTTAACGAAGAAGAGAATGTTGATGCATAAGATCTGGATGTATCCTTTCTGTGCCCCAACACTTAAAATAATTTGTCAGGAACAGCTCTTTCATACTATGTTCACTGCAGATTACATAAATATTTGCTTAACTTCAGATTCTTTCAAAAGAAAAAAAGGGGTTCATAATTTTAAACACTGTAATCAAATTGTAATAATTCATCTACTGGCTTATATTAGCTATTACAGTGAACACTGGAATTCTCAGCTTCACCAGGGAGAAAAAACACCTGGCAAGTATTGGAGAGATGGAAATTGAGACCATTCCTCTCCCAACCCTTAGTCATCCTTCTGTGTTTATTGGCTCACAGTCTAACCAGGTATGGAATCCTGTCTGAAGCCTGGCCAATTATCATAAACTAGGTGACAGTGCTATAAGCCAAAAAATACAGAAACAACATGGGAGGACACAATCAGGAATACTTTTGTATTTCTGAATGAGCTCATACTCCATAAGTAGCTGCCAAATCCTGATTTTTGTCTCAGAAGAGTGAGAATAGTAAAGGTTAAATAAATACGCAAATATGTGGAAGGACATTTAAAATATAATTGTCACATGAACCCTTTTTAATGTGTAGAAGGCATTTGAATGTTCTCTGATTGTGAAGATGTGTTCTACAGCCTAAGCAGAATTCCTGAGCTTCGGGATATTGATACCTATGAAGTGCCAAGATGGGGGCACTTTGTCTGAAATATTGATAGCGCTGCGACCATTGAAATCAAGAATTCATGATTCAAATAAGAACTGGATCAAAATAATTCACTTACTTTCTCAGCTAATTACATAAGACAATAATCACATTTTATGATAAATGTGCATACGCTGCAAACATAAGCAACCTCATGACCTTATTTTATGCAATCTTCCAACCCTTCCTCTGTCTTATATTGTGTTTTGAGTGAACCTTCTTTCTGCTGTGTAAGCCAGAGAGTGGAAAGGTCACAGACTTGCCGAAACATGCATTAGTTATATTGGGGCAGATTCTGTACCTCATCCCTCTCCCTTTGTGCAACTCAGACATCACAAAAGGAACAGACTCTTTGACCCCAAACCTACACCTGTGGATACTGCTCTGGTGCTATTAGACAGGATGGGCAGGGACGGTATCCCTAGCCTCTGTTTGCCAGAAGCTGGGAATGAGCGAGAAGGGGTGGATCACTTGATGATTACCTGTTCTGTTCATTCCCTCTGGGGCACCTGGAACTGGCCATTGTTGGAAGACATGATATTGGGCTAGATGGACTTTTGGTCTGACCCAGTAGGGCCATTCTTGTGTGTGCTGGGTGCTTCAAACGTGTAAAATCAGGTCCTATGATTCCTTCCCTGAAACTGAGGCCATTCAGTGGCAGAGGGGTGCTTTGGGATGAAGAGAGGTGGGCAGGGGAAGCAGAATGCATGCTGGCAGTTATTTGGCATAAGGTCCTAGGAAATTACTGTAGCTGGCTGATGGAAGTTAGAGAGATCTACTCTAAGCTGTGCCAGGGGCCAGACAAAGAATCAGTGACCTATAACTAGATCCCTGATTGGCATCTCTCACTGCTGTATCCAGCAAAAATTGGACATAGGGTATCTAGGTTATTTGTTATGAGTGTTATGAGTGGAGCAGCTATGCATCCATTATTGGACACAGACATTTAAAGAGGGTAACACTTCTCATCCAAAGGTATTAGAGCCTGGCACAAAGCAGGAGACATACATAACTCAGATTGTGCACTCTCATCCTGGGCTTTGACCATGCTAGTAGCATTTCTCATGGGTGCAAGCAGTGATGGGACCTTGCAGTTGTAGCAGGCTCTCCATTTGTTCACAGCTGACACCTGAGCTGGTGCTATCATGCCTGGAACAGTTTCATGCCTCCCTCAATGACCTAGCAGGTAGTGTCTGACTTTGTCACTTAGAGACAGAGCTTAAAAGAGCTACACTGAAATATCGTAGGAATCCAAAGCAAAATGACTAGAAGAAATGAAATTAGCAAATTTACCTATTAGCAATGTGCTGAAATAGCAGAGGCAGCTTAAACCTGCAGTCATATGCAACAATACAACTTGAGACACTTCTAAGATCTGGAAGACTTTTTTTCCATTACAGCTGGAAGTGACAAATTACAGAAACACATGTGAAATTATTGGTTTGGGTTTAACTTCCAATACTATAAAATGGTACAGTAAATGTGAAAGATAACACATTTTAATATAACCAGTGTGCATGTGTGTGACTAGCAGCTTTCTTTTTTTTTGTGAATTCCTGAAAAATACACTTTTTATAAACATTGAACTAAGCTCTGAGTCAGAGAATCTAAGACTAAGATATGCTCAGCACAAGATCAGTTTTAGCGCTGGTAATTTTTGCTGACAACACAACTCTTTCCTGTTGACTCTCTGACAGATCCTTACGTTTAAGCATTCATCTCCTCTTCCATCAGGATCATGCTCTCATGAAGACTTGCCTTTTCTGTTTCCAATGCACTTCCATCCATAGTACATCAGGAGCAGTCATGCTGAAAATAGGCTTTTCCAAATGGACAAAACTATACAAATACTTGGTGTCATCCATGCAATTATCAATTCAAACCCCTTGAAAGATCTCACTTCCCTAAAGTTTGAAAAGTGGAGATCTGCCCCCTTTATTTTGGAGCCCCACTCCTAATAGTCTCTAAATTTACAACAACCATTTCAGCTTTAAGAAATCCAAATGCTCTCGGAAATTTAGTCTCTATTTCAGTTCTAGCTTTTCTTTTAATTGGTTTTGATTTAATATAGTCCTCTATTTTATTTAAAGGAGGAGGGGATAAGAGAAACTTCCAAAAGCCTACATTATTTCTCATTTGATCAAATCTCCTGTCAAGCCCTGTATTCTGACAATCATTCTTCAGATTAGTTTCACTGCACAAGAGTTAATATAGGACATATTTCAAGGAGAAGAATATAGCTGGAAATTAAATATCAAAATGAATAACATTTTTGTCCTGGTGATTTAATATCCTACACAGACAATCAATACTTTTTCCATCATTGTATCAATTGTTTGCTACATATAACTATGGGTTTTGTGGACAAAAGGTTGATTGCAAGTCCCCTCTGATTTCTTTCTTTTGATTTTTGTAAGGGTTATTTGGTAAAACAGCACCACTGTAATAACATATACATGTTTCTTAATATTTGGGGCCTCTTTAAAATATGAGCCCTAACTTTTTAAAAGGCAATTTTAGCGAACGATATAACAGGCTATTTGGAGATGTAGGGTTCTCCAGTAGAGCAGTGGACTGAGAGTTAATAATTATCATGCCTTGCTCTTATATAGCTTTTTTCATCCATAGATGAAAAGAGATTAGAACTTTTTACTTCGGATCCTGTCTCTGAAAAATGTTGATCCTCTGGACAGTTCCATGCAGCCTGTGCCATTATGAAGCCCCATTGATCTAAGTAGGGCTCTGCAAAGATGTAAGAGCCCACCAGTGTGGAAGAGCTTGCAGGACTGGGGCTTAGTTGTGTAATATTTTTTTTAATAAGACATCCAACTTTTCTGTGCCTGGGCTGAACCATCTGTAAAATGGGTACAATATTTTCTGATCTAACAAGGATATTGTGGGGCTTACTGTAATTATTTAATATTTTAGAGCATTTAACATTATGTTCTACAGTCTGTTCTATATAGGTTCTTAATCTGCCCTTGTCACCTTAGTATATGAGCACTTTCTAGCAGTGCATTAAGTGACTTCACCAATGTAAAATGTTCTAGATAAAATAAGCGCAAAGTATTATTATTCCAACTGTAACAATTGATATTCTCATAGTCAAAGCACACCCCTTAACATTTGGATATAATGTAGAAATCTAATGACAATAATTTAGTGTGTACATTTTTTCAGACATCGTATAGATAAATGTAAAGGACATTTTCTTTTCTTCTCCTATGACTATTTCATTTGCTGTAAAGTCAAAGTTAATCTTTGCTTGCGATTTTCCCTTCTTATTGTATAACAGACACACATTTCCTGCAGCAAGTGTGGTATAATAGAGCATCTGCCTCCGTATGAACAAACTGCCAGATAGCCTTGAACAGTCAATTTATGCATTTGACAGGTTTATTACTTTATCAGTTATTTGCTCAAAGAGGGTTTTATTATATGAAAAACATTGACATAAACTGGGGCAGAGCCGGGTTATTAAGAGGTCTAGATTCAGTTTTTACTATTTGGTATGTGACTTTTTTGTTGATGTGATGTATTGACTTCAAGAATCTGCATTTGTTTAAAAGAGTTGTGCTATAAATACAGGATTTCCCAGTGTTCGGAGGAAGGCAATCTAGATTTTTGTTTCATTTTGTTTTGTTTTAACACATGCCCACTATGCTGTATAGTATGGGCACTTGGCATTTCACAGTTACAGGAAGAATAAGATACAGATTCTCATGTTCCAAAAGGACAAGATTCATGTCCTTAAACTAAAGGAAAATTATTGTTACTGCCTGACATGGTGCTCATTCCAGAGAGTTAAACAGTCACTGAATCAAGGGCTTAGTGGCTAGTAGTGGAGGAGCTATAACTAGAGCAGAGTGGTTATATATATTCTGTAAATATTTGTTCACATTTAAAAATGAATTTATTTTGTCAATGCTCATTCTCTTTGTGTTCACTTTCTGTAAACACTCGTGCTGTTTTGCTTGCACAAATACTCATGGAAAATGGATCTGAAGCTTTCATATTTCAGCATTTGCACCAGAAATGGTATGTTCTACATGGGAGGGAAGACAGCTTATCACAGCAGAGGCACCAGGATCCTAAAATTTCTGGCCAGTGTCTTGGAA
Organism: Dermatemys mawii; assembly: GCA_007922305.1. Taxonomy (NCBI): domain Eukaryota; kingdom Metazoa; phylum Chordata; order Testudines; family Dermatemydidae; genus Dermatemys; species Dermatemys mawii. The sequence goes on from ML677363.1 coordinate 10,612,721, forward strand.
TAGTCAGTTAACTGATCTGGACAATGAATTAACTATTTGCAATTAGGAGCATGCATGTGTTACACATTAGAGTGTGTCTGTAGAAAAGTATAAAACCAATTTTGTTTTGTGAATGCCACTGTAATCTGTACTGTTGCCTCACTTGATGCTTTTTTACCTCTATCTTGGACTGGAATTTGAAGAGATGGGGAGGTCAGGAGCAGGGCCGGCTCCAGGCACCAGTGTAGGAAGCATGTGCCTGGGGCGGCACATTCTAAGGGGTGGCATTCCAGCCAATCTTTGGGCGGCACAATTCGGCCACCCTTTTTTCTTGGGGCAGCAAAAAAGCTAGAGCCAGCCCTGGTCCGGAGAGTCACCTGACATGTGAGGGAGAGGACTGGAGTGTTATGAAAGGAAGGCTTTCTCATTGGCCTTTTGATTGAAGAGGTCAGAATAAGACATCAAGACTGCTCGGGAAGAGAAAGAGGAAAGGAGAGTCCTGGGACCCCGAAAGGACAGACCAAAACCCTTGAAGTAGTTGGGACACAAGAGGAAGCAATTTTTTTGTGATGGTGTTTGTTGTTTTCCACAGATCTCTTAATTTCTTGTGGCTTTTTTTTCTGTAAGTAAGGTGTGAGTGGACTAGATATTCCTTTGTAAAGTCTGTGTGTCCCTTGTTTCACTGTCACATGGTCTCTGAAGGGGAAGGCAGCAATTCACATGGTCCATAACTTTGGTGGAACTCTGGGAGCATGCAAGAATTACTAGGGAGGCTTGGAAAAGCTGGCACTAATTTCAGATCTAGACAGTGTGTCTGCAGAGAAAGGGCACTAGACATAACATCTAGATCCCAAAGAGAATGTCTCTGGGCTTCTAGACAATCTGTAGACTGTATCCTGCCCGAGCCACCCTTACAAGCACATGGGATCCAGTGGTGAGATTAAAGTAATAGAATTTAAGACTAGAAAGGACCACCAGATCATCTAGTCTGACATGTGTATCACAGGCCAGCAACACCACTCAGCATCCCAACACTAAACCCGACAACTAGCATTAGACCAAGGTATTATAACCTTAAGAAACTAAACTATTGTGCCACAGGCAGAGAATAGAAGGGAGCCAAGTACACCAATGCTTGAGGCCCTTGCAATGGCAGGAAATTGATTGAGATATAAGCAGATGATCTTGCCAAGTGACCCACACCCCAAAAAGGTCCCTGCCTATCTGACTGGGAGGGAAATTCCTTCCCCAGCCCAAATATGGTGATCTGTTAGACCCTGAGCTTGTCAGATAGAATCAGACAGCCACCCACTTAAGAGAGAGTGCTCAGTGCCACTTCAGAGAACTGTCCCCATCCCATTCAGTGTCCCATGTCCAGCTGAGGCTTCTCTGACTCTTCAGAGGAAGTCAACAAAAATAATAGAATTCACTGGGAGAAAAATCAGTTCCTAACCTCTGCACATGACTATCATGAAGCATGAGATTTTAGGAACATCCAGCTCAAACTAGAAGGGACCCTCAGGGATGCGAAGCCCTGCTTCCCTACTATCACAAGTAAGCCTGTCATACAATCCCACTCATAAATTAGTCCTGCTCACTCTTAAAACTAATTTAGTAGTTTGCTCCCACAACTCCTGTTGGGCGGTGGTTCCAGAACCTCATTCCTCTGATGGTTAAAAACCTTTTTCAGAAAAAAAAAATCTGAATTTGCTAATGGCATATCCATTTGTCTGGTGCCAACATTGTCCTTTAGTTTTAATAGGTCTTCAACCTTCCTGGTGTTTACACTCCTGATATAGTTATATAGAGTAATGATAGCTCCTCCCGTCCTTCATTTTGCTAAGCTAAACTCTTTTAGTTTCCTCTCTTAAGACAGGCTTCTATTCCCAATTATCCTAATAGCCTTTCTTCTCACCTGTTCTGGTTTAAATGTATCTTTCTTGAACATGGATGACAGAATTGTGTGTACAATATTCCAGAAGAGTTCTTACCAGTGCCTTGTACAATGGTATTAATACTTTCTATCTCTACTGGAAGGGCCTCGCTTGATACATTCTAGGACAGGGTGGGCAAACTTTTTAGCCTGAGGGCCACATCGGGTTTGCAAAATTATATGGAGGACCAGGTAGGGAAGGCCCCGCCCCCATCTGGCCCCCTCCAACCCCCTAACTGCCCCCTCAGAATCCCTGACTCATCCAATCCCCTGACCTTGTCCCCTGACTGCCTCTTCCAGAGACCCCCTAACCACCCCCAGGATCCCACCCCCTACCCAATTCACCAGCTTTCCTGCCCCTGCAAAAAGATGACACACATTATCTTTAAAAAAGAGTCTGTCCCATTTGCTCTGGGTGAGATTGGGGCATGGATTTGAGTCAACAGGTTGCGGATTACTTTGGCTGAGACTTGGGTGATGCTAGGGGGCTGAGAAAAGCCAGTGGAAGTATGGCAAAGAGTTTAGCTGCCCCATTGGAATCTGAGTTTGTAAGCTTGAAATTCAAGGGGGTCAGATTCTATTTTCAGCTAATAATGTATAACCAGTTATCAGCACCAGGATGGGTGTCCCTCTTTCATCTGCATTTAGTCAAGCAATTGCAAACTTTTCTTTAAGATGTGGACCTTGCTACTGTGATCTATGACTGTCACTTCTAGTTTTACCCGCTGCAATATACTCTAAATTGGGCTTGATCTTAAATCCAGGCCAGAACAGGAGGCATTGAATGCAGGGTCCTGTGAGATAAACTGTTTTGGAAGTAGAGTATAATGGCTTGGTTCTGACCAGTGGCTAATGTGTAAATTGAAATGAGAGAGAGCCAAAAACCCAAGAGAAAGGGGAATTGTGAAGGAGTATTGCTTACCAAAGCCAGAAAGAGGAAGGAAAACTCTTCTCCCAGTATCCCTTACTTTAACTTTTAATTTTGATCTATAAAACTTAAATTACCTACAACCTCTCTATCCAAGAGGCTGCTTCTTTCTCCATGTGCTTTGCACAATCAGCAGAGATATTCTGGCATATAAGAAAGAGCTGTTGGAAAGACATTCCCATCTGCTGGCCTGAAATAGCCCAAATGTGTTGAACTTACGGGCATGTTTCAAAGGGCTGTTTCTGAGATTCTTGGAGAGATAGCAGGTTACAAATAGTTGGTATGCTTGGAGTGATGAGACTACTTTGAAGAGGACTTGTTTGGGTGCATAATTTGTTATGTGATGATGGGAACATGATGATGAATTCACAGATGTATTACATACAGAGCAGGTTGGAATTCTTTTGGATTTGAAAAGTTCAAAATTTGAAATCTTGGTTTTTGAAATTTAAGGGGGGAAAATGGAAAACACATCTCCAATTTCTGCCTTCTTAACTGTCTGTTATTATGATTGTTCTGGTTTTGTCAAAAGTGCTTATTGTATAGGATCTTCATTTAAAAAAAAAAGTCTAAGTCAAAATGAAATATACACTCCTCCAGTGATGGTAAATATTGTTTAATATCTCTGCGTAAAGCATCTCATAAATGTACCAGGCCCAAACCATTCCAGATTTTCTCCCAAGCTTAAGGGAATGCACCATTATCAATTATAGTTTTAAAGCTGTTATTCCAACTGAGCCATTTATAATTCCTTTTAGAGTTGTTCAAGTTTTATTTTAAAGGGTCTTTGAAGATTTTAATGGATATAATAGATTAATTTTTTCCTGGTGGATTATTTTGTACATTACAAATCCAGAATGAAGAGCTTTTGCATTTTTTTTTTTTTAATAAATGAATCCCTCATGATTTCTTAAGGACTCATAGCAGTCAACTCAAAACACACACACGAGGAGAGAATAGTTATTAGGGATTTTTGTTGCCTAGAGATCTATTAAGATTATGTATCTCACTAATATTATAATAAGTGTTTTGTTTTGTGTGATAGATGAACCTCAAAAGGTTAGTTGATTCAGTGTGAAGAAAAATACCCAAAAATCTGTATGCTTATCTGAATTACGTGGAAATCTTGAGCATGCAAACCTGAATTCCAAATCCTGATTCCTGGCAGTCTGTGTATTCTGCTAAGAAACATAACATGTATATAAATCTAAATGAAAAGTGAGCTGTGTACATGCATGCACACATATATAATATGCATTTCCAAAAAGCACATTTTACCACTGCATTCAGACTCTCAAACCATGTTTCAATTACAGAGGAAGGAGGTTAAATTATAGTTTGGTGTGTGGTATAAATCTATGGAGTGATACTGAGTGGTGAAGAATTATATGGCTGTGGGAAAGTGGTTAAATCCCTGAATTGTTCCACTGAGTCCCTGAATTCAGTTTCAGGCTTCTTAACTTTTACTTTTGAAGGTGTCCATTTTTACATATAAATTAGATTTACTATAGCACAAATTTCCATCTCTTATTGTCAACTATGGCTTTGTCTTGCAGTATGATAATGTGTCGTACTCCACTTAATCTTGAAAGATGCTCAGCAGGTTATATTCTCAGCTGAGGTAAATTAGTGAAGTCAATGAAATTACATGAATTTACACCAGCTAAGGATCTAGATTTGTCTCTGTAACTGGGACCCATGATGTGGATTCAAATGTGGTTTGGGGGAAAACAGTTCTTAGCGGGATGCACTGTGCTAATTTCCAAATACTATCAATGTACTGTATATGACCAAGCTGATTTGGCAAGTGATATAGAAGTGGCTAGAGTAGGACAGAAGGACCCTCAGTGCTGAGCAAATATGGAGTGCCTGAGGATTCAGTAAATAGGGTAAATCTACTGTATGGAGCACCTACAACCATGATCCAAAATGTTTTGAATGACAATTCCCTTTGAAGTGAAAAGTGGTCTGCAATTAATCATATTGATGGGCTATGTCCACAGGAGGACCTCAATGGGAAATAAAGGTGAAAAGGTGCTATATGCAGTAGACATATCAATAAAAGTATCCTCAAAAGAAGACCTAAGAGAAATAATAAACCTGAAGCATGGCCAGCTAAGCAGGCATGGGATGGAAATGAACATAACTGAGACTGAAATCATATGGATCAGTAGAGATGCCACAGGGAAACTGGATATAGAGATTGATGGAGTATGACTAAAGCAGACTGACCAATTTAAGTACTTTGGCAGCTGGGTTATGGAAGACAGTGAGCATGAACATGAGATACAAACCAGGAAGTGCTGGAAGAGTGTGGAATAACATCTCATAAGTTCCGTATGACAAGCATATACCACCAAGATCGAAAGTCCAGCTGTATAGAACAATGGTGTGTCTAGAAATGCTGTACGGTGCAGAAGCAGGGATAGTTAATCGAGGGCAGGTTCAGCGTCTCCGGTTCTTCATGAGATGAGGTGTGTTTGTGCTATAAAAAGAGTTACATAAATAGATTGATTTCAAAATGAAAGCATTAGGATGGAAGTCAGTCTTTGATATGGTTCTAATACCTCAGGAAGTATGACTGATTGTGTGGACAATACAGAGTGGGGAATGCAGTAGGAGGAGAAAGGCAGGGTGGGCAAGTTTCAACAAAATAATGACATCTCAAAGAGATGATGAACTGCCCATGAAGAAAAGGAAAGAACTGTTTAACTCCAAAGTTCTGCCAGCAGTGAGCAGAAAGCTGGTCAACAACGAAAGCGGAGGAAGGAAAATTTGCTGTAACTCACAGAGCAACGGAAAGGCAAATTATGCAAGATATTGCTCCGTAATCACATACTGAATGAGGAGATCAGGATGTGTACAGAGATGACCAATGTAGTGCAGGTGATATACGATGCAAAGCGGAGATGGACGGGTTATGTAGTCCTCAGGCAAGACAATAGTGGACAACCTGCATCAGTGACTGGATCCCTAGAGACCATAATCGACCACTGGGCAGACTGAAAACATCCTGGGCCAATCCTATGGCAAAACTTTTTGGCCAGAAATGGAAAGAATGCTCTCAACAAAACAGAATGGTGTGGTGTCAACTTGCATTCATGGCGGGATGGACAAGGACAAGCTGGACAAAGGTGACAATATAGTGGATGTATAAAGAGGACCTGGGGATAGTTTGGCAAGACAGGTTAGTAGAAAATGTCCAGGTGATGGGGTAAGGGAAGAAGAAATCTGATAAACCTAAATGGACCCAATTTATTTTAATATTACTATTGACACTCCAGTTTGAGCTGATGTTTTAAATACAGATATGTGCTGAGCACTTTGCAACTGCAGAGTCTTTTTGCTTTGATACTGAGATAAATTATTCATTGGAGAAATTTCAGCTGAATCTAAAAGCAAATAGGCTGCAAACATGTTATGACTCCGGCAGTTACTGAGATACTTTTCAAGCTCCACTGTCACTTCTATCCCTCTTTTAGGAGGGGTTCTTGAGAGCTTTCAAGAAGCTTTTAGTGGGTCAGCTCTGAAGCTCTAAACATGTCAGGAGTTGCATGGGCAAGATAAATTTTTCTCAAGGCACCCTCTGTGTGGAACCTTGTTTTATAAAAAGCGAGGTGAGGGAGAGACTTGTCTTGAGATGTAGTGTGGCAGGATAATTAGAGAGGAATATGACTTTGGTGCCAAGCCATGTCCCAAATTCTTGACATTCACAAGCCTCAGAGTGCAGTCTTTCCAAATGTTTGCCCATTTTTTATTTTTGTATCAGCTGCAGTTCTGAAAGGAAAAAGGCTTTTGTAGAGAAAATAAATTACAGAGATGCTTTAAATCCATCATCTCACCACAGAAGCCTTTATTCATCATGTGTGTGGTACTGCCAATCCCAAGCATTCAAAAATCATGAGTCTGATCATCCAAAATCACGAGTTTGATTGTAAGAAGGAAGCCATCTGCCTCCAAAGTGTGTGTGAGAAAATATTTTGGGTTCAAGATTCAGCCTTAAACAGAAGTGCAAGAGTCTCTGCTGGGCCTCAGAGGAAAACTTGTTGTCCTCTTCTGGAGCACAGGAAGCTGCAATTCTATCAATCTCCACCCTCCCCATCCTCACTACTGTCTGCCTTTTTCCCACCATCTCCTGTACTACTTCAGTTTCCCTCCTGTTCCTCATACTTTCTAGTTCTTTTTACAGTACCTCTGTAGTGCACCTGGAGGCATGCTTCCCAGCATGAGACAGAGACACACTAGTGTGATAAAAATAGCAGTGTAGCCAAGGAAGCATAGGCATTGGCTTGGGCTAGCCACTTGAGTATGTTCCCAGACAGCCTAGGTGGGGTGTGTACTTAGGTTTCTAGCCTGAGCTGCTGTCTCAATTACCGCCAGATATGCAGCTCTTTTTTGTAGCCCATTAGTTTGAGAAGAGATAGTACATATCTGTCTGCATGAGCTAGGAAGCATTCACTCAGCAGCACTTTAGATGAACCCTTACTCTTTCTATCCCATATATTCTGCTGAAATCTCATCCTCCCTTCATCTCTTCTTTCATTGCATTCCCTTATCTTCCTATGGTGTCCCAGCTAGCCCTTGAGCCAAAGAATGGCAGGCATTTTTTCCTATGGGGAGCCTGGTTTCAGTGTCACTGACAGTAATGAACCATTTTAAATAAGTATAAAATTACAAGATGGAAGGCAAGAGTATTGAGAACATGGGAAAGTGTTCTTGTTTGTTTGTCTTGTTTTTATGACAATATAACGATGAGACGTGGTAACATCATCATTGGGCATTTCAAGAGCACCTAAGACTGAGTTCTGGTGGCAAATTCACCCCAGAGCTGAACAGGCCACCACAGTAGAAATTGTTTGGAGTATAAGAAGTGACTGTGATCAGAAAGCCATGGAGGCTCTGGGAGACTAGCTGTTGACATATGTCCAGTAAAAAGTAGAATAATCATTTCATCTGACTGAAAGTTCAAGTTATCTGCCCCAACTAGTATACCAGACACCTCCCATTTTGTATTTGGTGGTGGGTAGATTGTGATTGTTGTTATAGCTATCCTCATGTGCCACACTGCAGGATTCATTACATAAATGCATTCACAAAACAAATTCTGTAGAGTTAATACAGCTCCAGTACTCCTCCCTCCCATCTTCTGTTTTTGAGCAACAATGATTTAGCCCTGGATTACCAGTATACTTTGGTTAGGGATGTAGTTTTACTGGTACAACCTCTAGTATGGGCTTAGGTATACTAGTATAAAGCACCTTTGTAATTGCATCCAGACTAGGCGGGTTGTACTTCATTAACTTTATTGGAATCATATTTAACTATACTAGTATAGTTAAAGTGGTATAACTTGTGTGTGTAGATAAAACCTTCACAATTTTTACCTATAAAGCTAATTTCATAATAAAATTAGAATGCATGATTCTGAGGACGAAAGGCCATTTCACATTATTTTCCCCAGGGATTTCATGATGAGTGACTTTACTCATCCTTGCAAAGATAGGAGATAACTTAGGAGGCTTCTTATTTGCCTAAAGCCTTTATAAGTCTTGATGAACAGCACCTGCCATCATCCTTTCCTTACCACTTCCTATATTAATTACTTCTTTCTCTAATTAACAGTTTTTATTTTTTTAAATAAACCCCCGAGTGCATGTCTATGAGTGATAGCTTCCTGATAGCATTTTATAACTGAGTAGTATTACTTGCTCAAAATACTCTCTGATAATATATTACCACTCAGTAGTGACAACAGGAAGTCATCAATCAGAACAAGGTTCTCCACATTTCATTTGAAAATATAAATATCCTATTTTTAATAAAGAAAAAGACTGAATGGAGGGTGGCTCTACCACCCTGCCAATGCCTCCTAAAAATCAGATTTTTGATCACAAACCACATTTTAGAATCCAGAACAGAGTATCTAGATCAGAAATCAGGACAGGAATTGTCTCACTGGCTCAGATCATCCACATAGTCAAGTGTGCTGTCTTTTTGAGAGTGGCCATCACCAGGTGTTGCAGCAAGGTATAAGAATCCCTTCCTCTTCATAGGAAGATGTGGGTTTAATCTGCCTCTGTTATAAGTGTGAAGTAGCCTAGAATTAGTGTTTACTTGTATGGGGTTAAGCTAAAGGTAACCTGAGAGGTGGACAACTGACCAATGAGAAATTTTTTAGGAGACAAAGGATTTTAAATTTTAAGGGTTTTTTTTGGGGGGGGGGGGTTGTTTACCTTGGCTATGGGATGAACACAGCTATGATTTTTACTGTAACTATAAGATTTTATTAAGTACTGTAGTTAGTAAGTTTACCTTTTTTTTATTACTTGGAGAGTTTTTAGTGGTGAGTGTTGGCTGGGTGCTTTTTGAGATTGTAAGATTTAGCAGAGATATTAACAGTGGGAGAAAGTTGCCTTGAGGGAGAGGTTTGGTTTTTGAATTTTTTTGTTAATTATGGTAGATGCTGTTTTATTGATGGTTATAAGGGATTTTTTTATTTTTATTAAAAAAAAATTTTAAGAAGCTGACTGCTTGTTTTTTATTGTGTAAGATTTTGGTTTTGGATTGGGCACGTTTTGCAGGAGCAGGTGAGGGGTTTGTTTTTTTTATGCTTTTTAGGGAAGGAAGAAGTTTGAGGGGTTAGTGCAAAGGAAAAGAAGGGTCCCAAACTACCCTAAACCTAGTTTGGTGGTGGCAGTGTACCATGTTAACTCTCTAAAGCCTTTTTATTCCATAGAAAAAGACTGAATGGAGAGTGGCTCCACCACCCTGCCAACGTCTCCTAAAAATCAGATTTTTGATCACAAACCACGTTTTAGTATACAGAACAGAGTATCTAGATCAGAAATCAGGATAGGAATTGTCACACTGGCTCAGATCATCCACATAGTCAAGTGTGCTGTCTTTTTGAGATTGGCCATCACCAGGTGTTGCAGCAAGGTATAAGAATCTCTTCCTCTTCATAGGAAGATGTGTGTTTAATCTGCCCCCAACAAAGGTGTTATCCTGGTCTAATAATCAGAGATTATTTTAAACCCTAAAATCTAATGTTTAATATCCCCACCAAATATTTTGTCATCATTAAGTATAACTGGATAGTCTTCACCTACGTATCTATATCCATATTCAAGTCATGTTCAAGCAATTCTGAATTCATTTAATATCTGGTTTTCCAGCAACAGGAAAGACAGTGCAGTAGGTGTGACACGTAAATAAATAATATCCCCCTATAAAGAACAATGTTGTATTGGCAGCAGTATACTAAGTGACTGTACAATACAATCATGAAGCTTTCATTTTTAGCACAGTACATTGCCTTTAAAACCACATCCCATAATACTTTGCACTCTGAGCTAAATAAAACCGCTCCATCCTGTAATTGCGGAGAGAGCTAGAAAGACAAACTTTCTTCTTTGCTCATAAATTTTCAGATGAGCTTTAAGAAGAGTTTGAGCATGCAAAGCAGAGGGACACAGGAAAGATGTGACAGATAGCAAGAGAGAGAGAACAGTGGCAAGATTATAGGGAGAAACAGTGAATTAACTAGTACTAGATAAGTGAAGGAAGAAAGTTATAAACTACAGCCAAAGTGTGCTTATCTTATGCTATTAAGTAGTGCCATTTGGTTTCAGTGCCTTCAGTGGTATATAGTTCTGATTAACAGAACAGTTCTGATTACATCTCTTTTGATGTTAGGTTAAAATCTGTATTTTATGTTTTGGTCTATATGTCTTATACTAATGTTGATACTGATAACAAATAATAAATTCTATTTGTTTAAAGTACACAGCGTAGACCACTGGGTCTTGAAATCTCATTGCTTATTGAGCAAATTTGTATAATTTCAACAAAATTTTCCCCCAAAAAAATCTGCTTAATATTGACCAGGTAATAGAGCTTGTCAAAAAGTCTAAAATTAAGAATTTTGTTGATCCATAGCTTATTAATGTGGCAATTGCAAAACTAGCCTCCAGTACGCAGTGTAGGAAACCTTCTCAGAGAGGATAGCTCTGATTATATAATGAGAACCTTTTCTGCTTGCATCAATTCAATACTGTTATAGTTGAAACAGACCTGAAAAATAGAACAATGCCACTAGAGTACAATTACCAATTGTTACTTTTAATTATGTTGATATGCATAATTCATAAATACATTGCATGGACAAGAGAGTGGAAAAAAGATAAGACTGCACAAAAGAATTAAATTCTCCATAAAACAATTATGATATAAATAGGCAAGATATTAAATATGCTTATTACCAAAGTGATTGGTAGGTTTTTTTTTCTTGTTGCAAGGCTAAATAGTGGGTCTGCTATTTCTAATATTCTAAAGCAATTTTTTTTTTACAAAATATAATTAAGCAAGACTCATTGTACTGCTTGTCCATTGTACTCACCATCCTGCTTGTCTTAGTCACATGAGTTGTCAGCTTGTTTCAGTAGCCATTAGCAGCACCGCGGGTCTTGTAACTGTGCTGCTGTTGGTTGCAACTCCTGTGCTCTTTAGAAGGGAGTCAGGGTGTGCAGTGGGACCTAATGATGCCCCAGGCAGTTCTCTGCAATGTTTCATGGAGCTAGCCTGCATCTTGTGGAAGCAACATTCTAATTAGTGCCCCACCTCCACAGTTGGGTCTATTCAAACTAATCTGTGTAATTTGTCCCTGTCATATCTAAGAGCTTCAAAGGGCTTTGAGTCCATCCTAAGTGCCTTACAAATCCTAAAGGTTCTAAATGATCAGTTTCTGGTTCCCTCTACTTCCCCCTTTTTGTAGGGGGTGGAGATATCTCTTCTGTCTCTCTGAGAAGAATGAGTTCCACATATCATTCTGAAAGCAATAATATTAACACTGTTTCCTTTGCCTGGCTTGCTTCTTCCACGCTGATCCTTGGCCAGCTTTCTCTGTGGACCTTCTCTCCATGGCAAAGTGAGAACCATATTATCTGTTGAGCTCAACTGGAGTACTTACATGAGTAAGCCAAGCAGGATTAGGCTCTCCAGCTTTCAGATGCCACCCCACAAGCTAGACTGGCACAATGCACTGAAAGTGCTGAATTTTAAAGGGTGACCTTGGGCAGCATGTAATTGGGTCTATAGTCCGTTGTGGGGTGGAGTGGCTCTTCCTCCTCTGGGTCTCTGCCCCACTACTTTTCCAGGGGTCGTCTAACGTGGGGAATCAGTGAGGCAACCAGAGACATGAGCTCGGGCCAGTAAATACAGGTATGGAGCCCCAACCCCTGGTCAGGGAGGGGCAGCAAAGAATCTTATGCTCAGGTCTGTACACAGGCTTGGTAACGAACAGTCAATCAGCCTAGGTTCTGGTTCAGAGCGGGACAGGGAACAAAGTCACTCAGCTCCAACCTGCACTCAGGTGGGGCTGCAAACAAAGTCTGTTAATTCAGGCTTTCCTTCAGCTAGCCTGAGGGTGGGGGAGACTGCCACCCACTGCTTGTGTGGGAGAGGTGACACAGGCCTTCCCACTCCACTGCATCCCGCCCAGGGCCCTCAGGGTGGCAGAAGGGTCTGCCACCATGTCAGCAGAGATCCAAGCAGCAACACGCTGACTCACCCTTTATTAGAACTGCAGCCAGACAGGGGTCTACTACCCTAGGCCGTTTCCACATTCCCCCTCCAAGGGTACCTGCTGGTCCAGTGAGGTCAGGTGATCGGTGGGGGCCTCAGTTGCCAGCAGAAGCTCTGCTGGGGTAGGCCAGCCAGTGATGTGGGCTAGCCGCTGTCTCCTGTGGGGCCAGATCATCCAGGAGTCTTGGGGTCAGGTCAGTCCTGGGTCCAGGAGGTCTGGGGCAGTTGTCTGCACTCTGCAGGCCTGCAGCTACCTCCCAGTATGCTCAGGGGAGACCTCTGTCCTTTCTAGTGGATGGACCCATACTGAGCTTCCAGATCTCGCCTTTATACTTCTGGCCCTGCCCCTTGGCTTCCAGGGGGTGGAGCTAGGAGGTAGGGCTCTGTCCGAGGTGGGGGTGGAGCCACCCTCTTCTTCTGTATCTGAGGAGGGCCAGTCCACCACTTACATGGACATTCAATGAAATTAAAAATGAGGCAATCCAAAACCAGTGAAAGGAAATACATTTTCACACTTGTGTAATTAATCTCTGGAACTCATTGCCATGGGAAGTTGTTGAGACCAAAAATTTATCCAATAACTTTTTTGAATCTGATTTATATCAATATGATGAATAGCCAGTTATAATTAGCTACAACAAAAACTTTGAGATATTAAACCTTATGCTTCAGAGTTTAAGCTAATTTCTATGTGAGGGGAAGACTTTTCCATATCAGCCTCTTGCAGAGTTCTTCTGCCATCCTCTAAAGCATCTGACCACTGTCAGACAAGATACTGAATTATAAGGATGCATCGTTTGATCCCATGTCTCTATAATCTCTACAGATTCACAGGTGAAGTCCTTAACAGTATTTTGTATTAAATCTTGAATTATCAACTTGACATTTTTGTTGGAGAGAAGAGAAAATGCTTCCAATGCTAGATGCAGAAATAATTAGTTTATTTTTTTATTCAAAAGCTATATGGATCCAAGATGAAAGTACATAAGGGCCCTTCAGAAGCAGTGCAAAGGGTTAAAGAGCACAGGCTGTAAAGTTTATATTATCAGAAAAACTATTATTTTAAACCCTTGAGACTTAGCCTGTGTCCTGGACAGAATATTCTGTAGTGATATTCATTCATGCATTTTTTTAAAAAAATACCCTGCTTTGCACTTCAGACACCATATAATTTCATCACCTTATCATTCGCTATACCACATTCTAGTGTATGCACCTCTGACAACCATTAGTGATAATCTGCCAGGGCTTTTGGATAATTTGTCTGTAAAATCTTGGGCAAATTAGAAATGGGCCTGCAAATATTTTTTGGATTTAGAGGTATAGAAAAAAGTCCCCTGCCTCAATTACAAATAAATCATGGCTTTGAAAAATTCCATGAGGTATTTGAAGTTAACAAAATAGTAAAATTACCTAAACATATCAACATGTAACTTATTTCAAGAGCCAGCTTCAGAGTATTCCCTCTCAGCTCTGATTTTGGATGAGACATAACTGAACAAATTTCCCAAAATGTGCTAACTCTAGGTTTTATTTTTTTTTATTTTAACAAATGATTCTATCAGGTTATGCTTCGATTGGTGGTCAACAGATTTAGATTTTTAGACTCAAATGAAAATTTAGTGGCTCAGTTTCAGAAGAAACTTTCCAAAATTCTAACTTTCAAAGCATACAGAAATCCATAAACACACCAAATATAATTAAGTAGCCCTCTCTGGTGTCATTCTGTGGTTGCTATTATTGAATTGCTAGTAAATCATTTTATAAAGGGATGAGTAGAAAACTTTCCAGAGTTTCATTTTGAGCCAGAATCGTATTTTGCAGATTAGTGTCTAAACTTCTTCTGTAACACTTGAGATTGTGATGATTATATCTTATTACATACATACTCTGTACAATGGGGCCCTGATGCCCAACTAGCATCTCTGAGCGCGGCCGTATGCTAAATAATAAATAAAAGTCAGTGGGCTGCATACACACTAAAGTGTTGTTCTATGACTGTGATACAATAAGAATTGTGTCTTGATGGGGTACAAATTACTTTCTAATAAGAAAAATTCTAGACATCAAGGGTTTAATCCTGAAAGTGCTGAGCAACTGCAGAAAAGTGTTAAGTACCTTTAATTCCCATTGATGTCAATGGAGCAGATTTGTGAGAAGACCCAACTGCCCCAAACCTTGCGAACTTGAAAATAAAAAAAGTTTGAATTGAGGGGGAAGGGATGTAAGGTGAAAGTTTATTGAATAGTGACAGTCTGTAGTCTGGTGCACCAAAAAAACTTTTTTCTGAAGCCAGGACATGCAGAAGAGGAGGTTTACAAGAAGCATGGTAGATTTTTACTGTACCCCAGGCTTTCAGCCACAGGTCTTCCCTTCCCCGTACAGGTAGAAAAGAAATTAATCAGTAATGGTCTCAGGCCTGTGACGTATTGAGTAAAGCTGGTTGGAATTTTTTCAATTAATTGTTTTTCAATGAAAAGAATGCTGATTTGTTGTATTTGCAAAACAGGGTCATTTTTTGACAAATTTCCCAACTAAAAAAGTTTGAGCAAAAGTTTCAGAAGTGTCTGTTTCAAATTTCATTTCAAATTTGTAGTTTTTTCCTGTTTGAAATAACTTTTGATTTTAAAATTTAAACTCTGTAGACTAAAATGGTTAGAACAAGGAAAAAAGCTGAAACCTGTAAAGAAATATTTTGAAATGATTGAAACAAAACTTATCAATTGAGATGATCAAAAATCAATCAAACAAAAACCCAACAACCAACAAGTTTGTAGTTTTTTCAGCTTGCAAATATTTTCAGCAGGTCAACTCTTTGTGCCAATTTGAGACAGGAAACAATTCTGTTGTTACTGCTGCTACTACTAAAATCTAAATATGGGCTGCTTCTGTGTTTTATGTGAGTACATTGAGAAAATCATGTAAATCCATTGTAATTCATGGATTGTTTATGCAATTAATAATAACTTCTTAACTATAATTTTTTTATCTACAAACTGTGTACATAATTAGTCTATGGGGAAAAAAACAAAGGCTTCTATGGTTACCCTCTTCTACCGCCTCCTCTTCCTTTTCATAAAGCCTACCTGCTATATGTTGTCTTCAACTAAGACTGTACTTTGCACAGTACCTAGCACCATGGTGTTCTGGCCAGGTGGAGTCTTTAGGATATACTGTAATACAAATAATGATGGGACAGATCATCCCTTCTGTCTAGACTCTGAGAGGATCCTGTCATGGGGATTCCTCACACCATTGACGTAGAAGTGTGGTCACCTCCCCATAATAAAGACCACAGGACTCTCATTTAAAGTTGGCGGAACTCCTGGTAAGTGGAAGAGGACCTGTATTCTTTCTGTAGTCACTGACATCCTGTGACTCTGCACTGGCAGCCATGCCTCTCCTGACTGTGATTGCTAACAGTACTGTAGGGTGACCAGATATCCCGATTTTATAGGCACAGTCCTGATTTTGGGGTCTTTTTTTCTTATATAAGCTCCTATTACACTCCACCCCCATTCCAATTTTTCACATTTGCTGTCTGGTCACCCTACAGTATTCTGAGTAAGGAAATTGGCAGAAAAGTTACTAAAACCACAGTTCTCTTCTTTGTGTGCAGATCCAGGGTATAATACAGCCCAATAATAATAGTGGAACAAGCAAGGTAGTTACTCATTGGCATGGTCACATTTTTTTCAATGAAAGAGCCACAAAGGTAATAGTAAGTCATCTTAGCAAAATATCTATTTTAAATTTCATAAATGCACCAGGCCATACAATAAGTGTGTGCACATTGTTTGTTTAAGCTGCTTTAAGCAGAAACTGTCCACAGCTGAAAACCTAGATGCAAATATACCAAAACCATGGGGTGGGGGAGGATTCCTAACCTGTATGCAGAATTATGTATCCAGTATCCCTATATGATTTGAGACTATTTTATTCAAGAAATCATTTGGATTTTTTTAGTTTCTAATTTTAAAAAATAATCCACTGATTATACTCTCCCTTTAAATTAACTAAAATAATTTCACTTCTGAGCTAACACCTTGCATGCCAAATTGCAGCTAAACATACATATTTAAATATTCAGCATCAGCATTAAACAGGAATGTTCACAGAACCTTAACTACAGGGGAGCAAACAGCAGTGCTATAATATTTCAGGACAATCTGGGATTCTTTTCTTTCTCCTTTATTTGTTCCCAGAAGAACACTTACTTTTATGTAATGCATGAATACTAAGATTTGTGGTGGGAATACTTTACATCTAAAAACGGTTGTCCCTCAGGGATTTGTAGCACTGTTTTAGATTTCTGTTTCCTGCTTTAGATTTCTGTTTCAGTTTCCTGATGTTTCACCATCCACCAAATGATTTTACAGAAGAGTTCTGTTTAAACACTTTTCTGCGTTATGTATGGTACTTTATTATATACCTGGATTAGGTTACATTGAATTACATTGGCAAATTAATTACAAAGTATGGTCTTGTCATGACAAAAACATATGCATATAAAAATGTAACAAGTCATCAGCATATAGTACATATGATTTGTTGTTCAAAAACTATTTTTATATTGAATCCACTTAGCTCTTTTTCTTTTGGAAGGAGTTTGTGAACATGTTTTCAGTTATAAATCATTGAGTCTAAAAATATAGAAAAATGAAGGCAAGGACAAAAAGTCCACATCCCTCTTTCCAAACATATGCAAAAGAAAACACAGCCACTAAAACCACACGCTTGAGTGATGTACATTCTGTGAGGTGCTGCTATAATTTCTATGTAATGTACTTCTGCTGGTGATAATCCTAACTTAGTCAGATATCCCTCTGAAAGCACTAAATGGAGTACAAGTCTTTCCATATAGGGACCAGATCCTCACTTGGCATAAACTGCTGTCGCTTGATTAACTGCAGGGATCTGCACTGCTAGCTCTATTGACTTCAGTAAATCTACACTGGCTTAAGCTTAAGATTTGGCCCATTTAATTTATTGTGATTCAAAAGGACAATTTATTATACTGCTTTTATTTTGAAGAGAGATCATTATTACCTACCTGCAGTTTAAATAACAAACTAAGAATTTTGTGTAGAAAAAGTACAAACAAGATGCATCTAAGTCTACAGTTGAGGGTTCATACTTACTGGTATATTCTTCCTGCCTTGCAAAGCAGCCATTTTTGGGGGTTTAGAATTTATTAGGTAGAAGTAGCAAAAAGGATGGGGAGATTTTAGAAAATGCAAAGGTTCTTCTTCTTATGATGTAGGCATTAATTGGATGACAGAGACATCCTTGCTAGAAAACTTAGGCCACCCTGAGATTTGTTGACTGGCTACAACATAGCTAACAAGCAAAACTACATGCAAAGTAACTGCATAGGCACGCACAGTCTTCATTGTGAAAAGTGCCTATTTTAATATCCTTTGTGTCAGGGTTCTGGAGAACAGTTTGGGAAATTCTCTGACTGCTATGCTAAGTAGTGTCACGTATATAAAAAATACCAAGTGCACTATCCTTATTGCTATGAAAGTCAAGCAGTGCTAGCTGCAGAGCGTGTGGGCAGATTCTTATCCAGTTTGACTTTGTGCCAAGTTCTGGTGAGGCGTTTTGTGTTCAGTGCTCCAGCCCATCTAAAATTATACCACTTCCAGTGTGCATGCTTGGATGTGGAGACTTAAAATTCATTTTTCATAGGCATTCATGCAAATCAAACTTGATCATTCAACTGTTTATTGAAAGTGAACACAAAAAAGAATTTAAATACAGATGATATGTGAATTTCAAAATACTTGCCCCACCTTCATCACCAATCTCATTTGGTTTGTTTTACCCCCAAAGGCATCTCTCATTTTGTTACCATTAGAGATCCTAACACAAGTATGTAGTAAGAGGCTATACTTACAATCCAGCCCTCTGTTTCATTATGGAAAGCAGGAAAGGATGGGATAAACACATGGGATCCTAGGAGCAAGAAGTCTGACTCCTGGAGAGGAATGTCTTGTGAGCAGAGCATGTGCTGGAATGTGTTCTAATTAGTCGTGCTTGAGAGGTGCCAAATACAAGCACTGTGAGTGCTGTAAGATGTGCCAGCTCTCAAAAAAGTGTAAGAGTGATGTCTTGGATCATTCTGGCAGGACTCAAGCACAGGTTCTAATCCTGATTCTGCCACTGCCTTGCTGATTAAATCACTTCATATCTGTGTGCCTCAGTTTACCTATCAGGACAATAAAATTTACCTACAATGACTGAGAGGGGGCATCATGAAACTTAAACACTTCTTGACTTCCTCATGTAAATATCACCTTATCAGTGCAAATTATTAATTTCCTTTAAACCCTGTTTTTTTCTTTCCTATATATTGTCAGTACTCAATGTACTGATTGGTTTTTAGAAAATAAAAGATAATTCCATATGACAATAAAATCCAAAAAGGAAAATCTGTAAATGACAGTCAATGTACAGAAATCAAAAGCAGATTATTTATAAAAAGTCTACATAGTTTCAGATTCAGCTTTATGCTATGAAGAAAAGTTAGACTTTGCACTGATATGGTCTCAGACTTGAATCATTTGTATTTTAGAAATGGGTATTCAATTGGAACAAAGGCATTTAACTACAGAGAAAGTAATCAAATGCATCCATTTTGCTTAAGTATATTTGGCAACAATAAAAAATTAGGCTGCAATGGTTGTCTATTTGTCTATGAAAATATTGTTTACCAAATGTGCCCATTGTATGATATTTTATCCTGGACCAAAGCTCTTGCTCACCATCAGGGTGAACAGATCCCATGAGCTGAGTGAATATTTTAGTATATGCACAGCACCAGCCCCTTACCAAAAGTCTTCACTAATTCTGAATATTTGCCCCAGGTTCATGTTTCTATAATTGTACAATTGTACAGTAAAGATTCTTTTGGTGACATGCATTAGAGGGTGACATAACACTACATTCATATCAAGTGATAACATTCCACTCAGCAGATGGTAGTGGAATAATAACATTTTGAGGGATGATATAAGGATACACACAAATAGCATATTATAATACAGATTAATGTCAGAGAATATCAAGTCTTTTTTCCTTTCTCTGTCAAACATTTGCTAGGAATGACTCAGTAAAATAGATTTGTGGCTGACCGTCAAACATAAGCTGAAACAACAGCTTGCCAATTTCATATTGCTACCCTCCACAAGCATTGAAGCATCAGGACCCCCAAAATCAAGAGACTGACTTAAAAAATCATGAGATTTTAATAATACATTTGGGTGCTTTTTATTTGCTTTCTGGCTTTAGAATCTTTAGGGTTCATGTTTTTAAGTTTATCTACACAACCATCAGGGGTAGAAACTTATTTCTGTTTTAATGAAAGCTCAATATCTGGTGTATTTGCATGAGTACAGAAAAAACATCAAATATCAAAGGGCTTGTGATAAAATTGTGAGAGTTGCCATCCAAGCAAGCTGCAGAACATGGCAGGTGCTTATCTTACACATGGCAGGGAAGTTAGAAGAGGAAAATCAGGGAAGTAGATATGGAAATAGAAAGAAAATTTGTGATGCTATGCAAACTTTTTTGCTACTTTCATAGTAAAATATGTGTTCATTGATTCAATTTTCACCTTGAGTCAAATTCACAAATCTGATGGCATTTCTGGCATATGCACAAGTATTTACTAAATGAATAGTAGTAGTTTATCATAAAAAATGTGCATAAGGCTGAAACTGGCTATATCTGTTTCTTTAGAGCTGGACTAATACAACTCTGAGACTTCACTTAAACTCCATGTTCTGAAGACCTTAAATACATGTCCTTTGGTCAAAAACCAGGCCTCCTTGCACCATGGGTGTCCCTGGCCAACACTGTGGGTAATGGGTTGGTCTGTCTAGCTACTTATATTTTTAAAAGTCCAATCCAGCTCTAAATTCCAAGAAGTTCAAGGGCATAAATTAGTTAGGCCACAATTAAACATGTATGAGGTATCCTATCCAAGGCCCAGTGCACCCTGTTTATAAAATTTCCAGTAGAATTGCCATATTTTCTTCAAAAGTCCTATCTATTCCTGTCTTGACTATTTAGAGATCAAAAATAGCAGCTTTACAATTAATGTAATTAAAATGCATCCATTTACTTTTCATTATAGAATGGACTTTGACTAAGCTGTTAAGGAGTTATAGGGACAAGTGCCGCTCACCCTATTGGTGCATGTCAAAGCCACTGAATTCAAGTGAATAAGAAAAGAAAGATTTGGCACTTAATATAGTACTAATTAATTAAATTAACACACTGTTTACTGGTAGAAAATATATAACTAACAAATAGTTTCATAATATTTCGACATAGAAGACTCAAGTATATAAATAATTATCTAAAAATCTGCAGTGATTAAAAAGATGGAACACCATCATGATAACATTTAAAGAACTGATAAGAACATAGGAATTGCCATACCAGACTACTGTGTGAGGCAGAATACTGGACTATATATTTAAGGGGATGGCATGAGATGCACAAGTTGGCAAATGTTAATGGTCTGCCCCCCCACATCAGGTTCGTCCTAATCTCTAAAAGTTAAGATGTGCTTCAGGGAATAAGAAAAAGGTTTAATATCCCTTCCAAAACTGTTGTCAATAATAACTCTTGATATCCTTATAACTATGCTATTTTTGCTATGCTATGCTGTTTTGAATCTTGTCACAGCAAGAACAAAGAACACATGAATTCAGGATGCACAGACTATGTTACACTGTCACAGTATTTGCTTTTTAAAGAATGAGGGAAGAGGTACACAGAAAATATCCTATATAAGCAAAACCCATTCGCAAATTGGAATATTTGTTAATAAATCAGACACTGCATGAGTTACATGTGTTCAGGGGTCAGGTGATTGTTTTAAACTCTCTAATTCTGTACATTCATCTATAGAAAGAGCTGTGTAGTTTTAGCAGAACTGACGAGAATTGCTTTAGCATTTTACAGGGGTGAAGTGCGTATATGTGCACATGTGGTGGAGTCATTTGATGCTGTGCTTTGTGAATTATACACTTTTCTCTGTGCTCATCTCTTCACAAGTCATTGTCCTCTTTCGTTTCTACTCTCCATTACCAAGAAATCTGATATTCCTCAGCTTGTTAATGCCTTCATATGTCAGTTGGATTTTTAAACACCATATTAGATTTGCTGAACAAAGCTCTCCAAGTAAAATCCAAGGAGAGAAGATTTTGCCACATGCTGACATAATCCAGAAAGACAGTATGACAATCATCCAGAAACCTGGGAAAATAAAATATTCACTCAAACAACTTTAACAATTCCTAACATGAGGCATTCAAAGAGTCTCATCCAAAGACAACTGAAAGTCATCCCCTGATTAGTAGGCTTGGATCAAATTTGAAGAATCATACCTATTCTGACTAATTTTTAAGTAGAACACCTCACTGAAGCTAAAGGGGACTTCTGCTTAAAAAAAACCCTGCTGGAATGATGTGTCCCAAATTAGTACAAATCCCAAATCATTGAATGAACTGGGATTATAATTAGGGACATATGACTGGTATATCTCAAACTGTCAAGGCAGAGCTAATTTGCAAAACAGAACATTCTCCTGGCCAAAAATGGTCCAACAGTTACAATAGTCCACCTGATGCATATGTGAACCAGAGGTGATAAGATATAAAAATCAAGAGTATACGAGAGAAAATAGACACACATCACCTTGTATATCTCAGCTGCTTACACATAACATGTAACAGTACTCTGGAGGATAGGTCTGTATGAAACTTTGTGGTTTCAGGCTGCAGGAGTTCATGAAAATACTGCTGTTTGTCGCAATCCATATGGGTCACCCCCATCCCCTCATCTGAGTACTTTTAAAGGCCAGAGCCATCTCCCTGCTGCCCAAGGCTGCTTTGTACTACTCTGGTGCCACAATTCAGCCAGGTAGCTGATATAACTAGCTGCCATGAGATTCCTTAAGATTAAGAAGAATTTCCAGATGGCAGAAAGCCACCTTTGTGACTATTCCCCCTCACCACATGTATGCACCAAATATAGTCTCAGCATAGTTTAGGATTCAGCCTTGTGTCTTTTTAGTTCAGTCTCAAAGGAATCCTGAGAAAACGCACAGAATTTAATTTGTTTCCGTGCCATAACCATAAATTTTGCATGGTTTTCCTGCAATCTAATAAATCAGCCCAGGTTTACTTGAGAAGGCCGAGTTTGGAGTTTGTGGGGAGAAAAGCAAGAAGATAACTAGCTTTGATTCGTTTCAGGCTTCATTTCAAACATTTCACACACACACACACACAGGAGTAACCAAAGAGGTAATTTCCTAGTATGCATGCAATCTTGTGCAGTTGCAACTGCATACATGGTCCTTGCAAACTTTCCAAATTGTGGCTGCCAATGATTATCCAAGAAACAGAAGGGAGAAAGTAAGTACCATACGATATAAATGTGGATTGCAGGTAGCTTTTACAGTGCTGCCAAATCTCATTATTTCATTGCAAGTAATGAGATTTTGGGAGGGACTAGGAAAAGGAAAGAAGAGAATTAGCCACAGCTGGTTCCTTCTTTAACCAAGAGCACCAGGCTAGGTTGTGTATGCCTTATGGCAGAAGTGAACCTTTTATAGGGTTGGAGTGTGTACATGTGCACATGTGGTGGAGTCATTTGATGCTGTGCTTTGTGAATTATATACTTTCCTCTGTGCTCATCTCTTCACAAGTCATTATCCTCTTTGGTTTCTACTCTCCAGTTACCAAGGAAGGATTTGAAGGAAGACAAGGCAATAGCTCTTGAGATTTTATCTGAGTTTTTTGCCAGGCATAAAGGGCAATATAGGAGAAGTGGGAAGTGCAGGTTGGGAATGCTGGTGAAGTGGAGAAGTTAATGTCCGTGTAGTTTACTCAATCAGTGGGGTAGTGTGGGGCTAAATTATAAAGGGCTTAAAACTAAAGGCAGAAGTGGGAGTGAAGGTAGAGCCAGAAATAGGGAGACAACATGGTCAGAGAGAGAAGCCACGGTGAGAACTTTAGTAGCAGCATTCTGAATAGAGTTGAGGGAAGAAAGACCACAATAGTCAGGGCCAGAAAAGAGGAGGTTGCTAAAATCAAAAAGTAATGGGGGTCTAGATGAGAGTTTTAGCTGAGTGAACAGGTCAGTTTTCAGGTATGTTGCCTACAAAAAGGCAGGAAGGCTTAAAGATGGTCTGATTACATGGATCTAGTGAAAGGCCTTAGGCAAAGATGAGATCCATGTGAAAATGCAGTCAGACACAAGAAGATAAAATTGCTATGCCATACCACTGCATGATGCATTTTCTATAAACTGTAAGAAATGTGTGCACTGTTTTTGAAAGAAAAATCCTAAAACTACTTTATCAATAATTTCATTTTACTTTCAGAAATTTGAATTTCACAAATTAGCTCTGTTTTTTAGAAATGTTTACTTAGTCCTACACCAAACTGCTTTGAAATACACTGAGAACCTTTAAAAGTTTTCACTTTGTCCAAAGATAAAAACTAGGACTGGGCTTACTGTGGCCTACATTGTTTGTATCTTCACTCATGGCTCATGTATAATAATCACTGTAAAAGAGAATTTTATTGTCTGTGTAGGCTGAAATACATCTCAACTTCCAGGAATGAGTCAGCCTATGTTAGTCGGTGATTCATTTTAGAGAGCAGTCATTTTATTAATTATCACATTAGTAGGGCCCTACCAAATCCACGGTCATGAAAAATGCATCATGGACAGAAATGTCAAGCCCATGAAAGAAAAAGAAACACAGTAATTGGGCTTGGTTTTGGCTTAATTGGCTTGTGAGTTGCTTATTGGATAGTTTTTGTCTTGTAGCTTGTTGCTTGTTTGGCTTTCAGCTTGTTGATTGTTGTAGCTTGTTGCTGCCTTTTTTTTTTTTTTTTTATCAGCTCCCGGCGAGCAGTGGCAAGGGTGCTACGTAAGCAGAGTTAAGGGGCGGGAGGGAGAGTCAGAGGTGCACAGAGGGCCCACCACTGTCCCATACTGCATGCTAGGGAGATCTAGTCCCATAGAGTGTTGGGGTTCTTAGGAATTGGCTTGTTTCAGCCTTGTTTTCAAACGGATTAGTTGATTTTTGGCTTATTGTGAAAGTGGGGGGTGCTTATTTACCGAGTGAAAGTTGGCAACTGTGGTCATGGACCATGAAATCTAGTCTTTGTGTACTTTTACACTTTACTATAAAGTATACAGCATTTCTCAAACAGGGGGTTCCAACCCAAAAGGGGATTGCAAGGCTATTGTAAGGGGGTTGTGGTATAGCCACCCTTACCTCTGTGCTGGTAGTGATGGCAGAGCTGCCTTCAGAGTAGGTACCCAGCCACCAGCGACTGCTCTCTGGCCAACCATCTCTGATGGTAGTGCAGAAGTAAGAGTGGCAATACCATGACCCCCTTTTGGATCAGAATCCCTAGTTTGAGAAATGCAGAGTCTTAAGGCTTTTACATGTTTATGTTTTGCCATTTTAAATACATATTCATTTTTTTTGAGAACAATGCAAAATTTAAGATTTAAATATCTGAAACCATGAAATTCAAGATTTTTAAAATACTGTGATCATGAAATTTAAGAAAATGGGCCATGAATTTGGTAGGGCCATTAGGCATGGGGTGAGTGCTCCATGCCATTGCAGTGCCTGTCTACCTTCTTTTTACAGCTCTTATTTTCCACATTTTATTTTTCTCTCTTTAGATAGCATTGTTTCCAAACTTTAGCACCGTGCCAGTTGTGGTTGGTTACATTATTTGATACTCTTAGCTGCTCTGGGTTATGGTTTTTGATTTTTTTATACTTTTCTCTATATGAGTAGTTGTAGTACTGAAAAGACTGGGCATTAGTGCAAACCTTCAGATAAACCTAATTGTAAATTTTTATTTTAATTTGATGCAGAGAAGTACATTGCTACATCCATCTAATTTCACTACCCTAATTCTCTTCCTTGTTTCCATTTAATCTACAATCCAATCCCATCCCTCCCATGTCTTTCCAACCACTTCCACCTGATTTCATGCCTAATGCAACTGATCCATGCTCAATTCTTAATTCTCTTCCCTTTTCCCACTGCTGCCTTCATCCCCACACCATTTATTGTCTATGGGACCAGCAAGCATGGCAGTCTTTGCTGGGAACCATGCTGCTGCTTATTTCCAAAGTATAGGCTGTATAGTAGTGCCTCCCTTAATTAAATCTCAGATGCTTTGACATGTTTCTGAAACAACAGATGTCCAGAGCCAAGAAAGAGAGAATTCTCAGACCTTAAAAACTTTAGAAGGTAGAGACCTTTACAGAAGAAACCATTTGGAGACAATAGACTTGGTGTTCACAAAGAGAGGTCTAGAGTATCTTGAGAGGAAGGAAAGTGGTTTGTCTCTAGGTCTTGCTCGAGGAGGATGTAAAGGGAATAGAGATTTGATCTTCAGTGCTGGATATTTTTTGTCAGTAGAGTTCACGGATGGCTGTCTCAACAGAAATAAACTGCGGTTAAGGTTGTCTAGGTTGAAAAGCATAGTGGGGCAAATTCTTTGCCATGTTCCTCTCTTAGAACCATGAGAATAGTTTCTACTCCCATCTGACCACTTGAAAGCCCTCTAAAAAGCCTGCTGCTTTTACCGTTCCTGCTTATTATGTATGTTAATAAACTTATACAAGTTTAACTGCTCTGGTGTATGGTGGTCCTCAGTGGGCATCAAGAAAGCATAGCCTGTTCCTATACCTACCTACCTACTCTCAACCCATAGTGCATGAGGCTTTTGGGAACCAAGAAGGGGAAGTGGCCAGATTATGCTGTGCTCTGATAATTAGCAGCAGACATACGGCCTGCCTGAGAACTATAGCTAACTGGCCTAACTTAGAACTGCTTCCAGGCTGCTCTAGCCTGGACTGGTCTGCAGCAGAGAATTCAGCAGCTATAGTCAGCTGCTTAGCAGCTCTGCTTCCCACTGGCACTGTATCTATGAACACAGTTTCGGAACTGGAATAATTTCTAACTTTTTTGCCTATACAACAATATTACTTATATTAAGGGGACAGAGACTTGCTTTTCTTTAGAATGCTCCTGATCTATGTTTATCCACCTTCCAACGATGTCCATTTGGGAATATGTAGCCCTTATTCCTTTTTCCTCAATGCTTAGGTATACATGTTTACCTACTTCAGTATTTCTAAAACTGCTAGTAAAACAACAACTCACCCTCCAATAAACCACACAACAGATGCACAACTGCACTTCTGATGAATGCATTAAGTGTTCAGCAGCTCTGTGTACCCCTCACAATCCTCTTTTCACCTGCTCAGATGGCATGCACCTATAGCTTGCTGGCAGTGTAATTTTTTGCAGGGATCCCTAACCACTTAAACTGTATCAAGAAGCTGAATGAAGAGAGCTCACAGGGAACAAAAAGACTGTACAAATGGGCCATAAACTTGATGATGAGGTGCATTTACATCTAGTAGGAATAGTGAGTGTTATACTGTAGACGTTATAGAATTAGATCAGGGATTTTTTTTAATGGAAACAAGGTCTTTGTTCGTGTTCTCTCTCTCTCTCTCTCTCTTCCCCCCACCCTCACCCTCCTGCCTTGGTTTCTAAAAATAGCCTGATCTCAAGGCCATTGAAGTCAGTGGCAAATCTTCTATCAATTTTAATGATACAAAGTCAGGCACATTTATGCTGTACCATCAAACCCAAGTGTTAAAATTTCATGAGTCAGGCCCCGCAAAAGTCATGAAATTGGCTTAAAAATCATGAGTGATATAAAAAACCCATAATACCTGTGATGTTCTTTTTCTTTGCCTTCTGGTTTTTGAGCCTTCAGGGTGTACTCTCGCCATGTTTTCAAGATTTTTCTCTGTAACCCTGAGTATTAGGAAGTTACTTTTTTTTAAAAAAATGAAAGCTGAGATTTTCACAGTCACCTGACTCTAAGAGCTGGAGCTCTCAGATTGCTAAATTTCACAAAGCTTGGGATCAAATGGAAAGACCTTATAACAGTCACTTGAGCTGTGCTTTTTTTCTTTCTTTTTTAATCAGGGTGGGTGGTTCTAGATGGGTTTGGGTTACTTGTTTGTTCTTTTGATGCTGCATCCAAGAATACATACTTTAAAACTTGCCCATAGCTCTCTTGCTTACAGAAGTAGTGCTACTGAGGGCTTGAGTGGGACTAAACTGGAGTATGGGCCATATATTGGTCCAGTTTGAAGCTGGCCACTCTGAAGAGGCTCTGGTCCCTTCTAGTTTTGTTTTTTGTTGAATCCTATGTATTAATCAGTCTGCAAGCAAGCAAAGCCTGCAAGTGGGCATTGAATTAAGAGAGACCAATGAAATGTTCAGATTTCTTTTACTCCATCTGCAAGATGCCATCTTTCAAAATACTGAGGTTTTCCATGATGATACTTTTCTGTATTTTAGGGCAGAAACAGAGAGACAAAGGTTGAGAGAACCATATGTAACTTAATAGGCCCTGTCTCCACACCATTCCTAAATTGTTATTGTTTGACATTTCATATTGGCTGCTTGCTGCTTTTACCTTTCCTACTTATTATGTATGTTAATAGACTCATACAATTTTAAGTCCTGATTCAGCAAATCATTTAAGCACATGCTTGAATCAAATTGACATCAATGAGACTTACACACTTTTTTAGAGTGATTAGCCAGCTTGGCGCCTTAATGCCTGCAGGTGTGTTGGATATGGGATTTTTTAAGTTTTTATGAAAACAGGCAGACTGCTTAAGTGCTATTTGTAATGCTGCTTGGAAACAGCCCTTTTCTTTCTTCTCTTTATTTCCTGTGGTCCCCTTCCTATTTCTTCCCTGTTGCTGCTATTAATTTTGTATTGGTAAAATACAAGAAAATACTTGCGGGTGAATCATTGGTGATACTGCAGCAGCTTTGAACTATTTCAGTATCCCAAAATTGCTATAAAGACAGTGTGTGGTCACAAGTTCAGCAGAGCTACCCTGTGAAATAAAGAGCATGGCCACAGTTATCCCTAAATCCTGTGGGACCTGTTGAGGCTGTTCTTATTTGTGCCAGGAGACTGAAGTAGACTGGTGCTGACCTACTGAAGGAATCTGAGGCACCATTATAGCCCCAAGTGTTCCTTGGCTGCAAAACAGGAACTGTTCCTTTGTATACTACATCACATACTATGCCCAACAAATCATCTTTTTTTTTAAATACTCCTTGCATACCCACATCCATAAATCCTTCATTTCTCTGCGTTCTCCAGTTAAATGTCTGGGTATCTAAACTGCATATATACCATGATTGCTATCATAGCTTTAATTGACAATCCAGCAGGAGAAAACTGTTCTCCGGGGCCTTTTAAAACTGGTCAGCTATCGTCCATGGCACTCTTGATTGTATCCTTTAAGTTCACCACAAATACTGATTCTTATGAAAACATAAAAACTGGCTCCCATGTGGCAGCAGAAAGATAAAGTCTTGCACATGGTGGATTCAGTAGCACTGATGAAAAATAATAGCGTGTTCCAAACATATCACTGCACCAGGACCTCATTCTGAATGCTCAAAGCGAAATAAAATACTGTTCTTTCCTTTCCCTTGTCTCATCAGAGAATAAAGTAACCCAAAACCTTGACTTAATACATTAAGCTATGATATAAATAGGGATCACCTGCAGTCCAGTTTACAGAAGACTTTGGTAGAAAATAATTATAATAATAAAAAATAAACTGCCAACACAACAGTTTAATTCAATACGGGATCAGAATGCTCTATAGTGTATATCAGGAGCAGTTGCTCCTGGTTGTTGGATGAGAACTTATTGGGTGAACAGCAGTGAATTTATTCACCAAAATATGAAATGCTAATGAGCAGCTTGCTATAGTTCCAGGCCTGGCTTCCATCATTAACCTGATTAGACCAGAATTATCTGCAATGTTCTTGGATGTTCTTTCACTAGTATTAGAAGGTCATTAAACAATGGGCATATATTTCACAAGCTCCTGTGGGGTTTCTTTTAATTTCAAACAGGTAGAGTGGGATTTCATGTTTCATTTTGAAATGCTAATTTTTGTGTATGAGTTGGCAGATTCTCAACTTCCAGCAGTGAGAGCCTGGTTGAATTGATTTTATTACTAACATTTTCACTGTTTTAATTTTTTTATTGTAACCAATGTATTTAACACAAAACAAAACATTTACAATGTACATATTTTATAGTCTTTTTTTCATTCCTGAGACTGGATATTTCCCATGTATTATATGGGGAAGCAACAGTCACTGCAACAAATTTATTTCTGGTTATTCGGTGTTGATTATAAAGGTTTGATTGTCAACACAGTAATCGAATCACAAGAGGCTGAACCTCAAAATCAGATTCAAAATATTAGTAGGGTAATTAGGAAAGAAAAGATTTGGATTTCATATATAGGGCCAGCTTACAACACCCCTTATTTTCACTGGTGAGCAGTTACATCCATAAGCAGACCCAGTGAAGTCACAAATATTTGTTAGGAGCTCACAATCTGAACCTTAATACTGATACAGTGGCAAAAAATATTTTTGTTCCGT
Source organism: Dermatemys mawii (assembly GCA_007922305.1). Classification (NCBI taxonomy): domain Eukaryota; kingdom Metazoa; phylum Chordata; order Testudines; family Dermatemydidae; genus Dermatemys; species Dermatemys mawii. The sequence continues at coordinate 10,642,715 of ML677363.1, forward strand.
TTATTAAGGATAAAGATACTTGGGTTTTGTTCTATGTAGCTTTATTTTTCCTTGCTTGTAACCTATAACATGTTCTGTCCAGGTGGTTCATGTCTCTGCCTCCAGTGCACACATGACATGGGAATGTTCCTAAATGTACTGAACAAAGCTACCTTATAAATTCTAAAGTGGGGAATTGCATCACTAAGGTTCTCCTCACCATAGGATCAAATCTCAGCTTTTATTTTTATTTGGCAGTGGTCACCCTAATATTCCCAGTGATAAGCAAATATTTTTATCCTATTTTTGTGCTCTTTAACTTTTTTTTTTTTTTTGCAAACAAATGTTAACCCAGATACATGAAAATCTAAATTCCTCCAATGGACTCCATTGTTGGTAGGCTGGTGAAGCTGTGGGGAGGTGCGCTACTGAATTTATCCAGTGAAATACGTCAAATACTGGTTAAGAGGGAAAGTAGATGTATTCATTAATCTAATGAGGTATGGTGTCAGAATTGCTAGAAACCTGTGTAATGCATCTAATCAGTTTGCTCCAAAATATAAATTGCTCTCCTTGAGTCCTGATATTTATATTCACAATATGTTGTGGTACTGCAAGAATTGGGCATCATACTGTAGTTAAGAATACCGGCCCAGAAAATACTCACCCATGGTAAACCAAAGTGAATTTTGGGATGGGGAATGGGGTTTGCCTTCCCATTACATTAGTGTTTGGGCCTCTGAAACCTTGTGGATCTGTGTGATGCACCTTGCTCCCCTATATCAGTGATGGGCAACCTGTGGCCCGTGGGCTGCATGCAGCCCATTAGAGTAATCCGCTCGCAGGCCGCAAAACAATGTTTACATTGACGGTCCGCAGGCAGGGCCGCCAACAGCTCCCAGTGGCCATGGTTCATTGTTCCTGGCCAATGGGAGCAGCGGGAAGCAGTGACCGGCTTGTGCCACTTCCCATAGCTCCCACTGGCCTGGAATGGTGAACTGCCGCCACTGGGAGCTGAGGGAGGCCGTGCCAATGTAAACACTGTCTCGTGGCCCACCAGTGGATTACCCTGACAGGCTGCAGGTTGCCCACCACTGCCCTATAGCTTTCTTTTTTCTTGTGTATGTGTCTAGACCTCGTGGTTGTGAAAGTAATTTCGTAAATGTGAAACAACTGAAGCAATTTTTCTTCCTGAATCTGCAGACAGACTGAGACAATAGGTCTGAGGGACATGACCAGCCCCATTCACTCAATGAGCTCAGGAATTTAATGTTTACACTTTATTAACAATTGCACTGCATTTCATTTTAGGAGAAACATTCACTCCCCAATCCCAAATTGCCTCCTACACCTCCCAGTTGACAAAAGTCCGTGGCCAGCTGCCAAAACCATCAGTTTACCACCTGACAATGTCTACAATGTGTTTATGTGTTTTCAGTAAAAAACAAAATCTGCAGCATGTTTTATATTAAAAATGTTGATCAGTAAAATAAACAGCTATTAATATCAAATTAAATAACCTGACAAATTCTATATTAACTGTCATTAAATAACAAGGAATTGTGTTGCCCTGTATCATTTTCATATTTAAGTCATTACAAACTTTAATTATTATTTGAAGCTGTCACAGAATTTGCACTGTCTAGTGCACTGGAGTGTCACAAAATCCAGAGGCTTTGCTGCAAAATTTAAGGCAAGATTTTTGCCCACTATGTGTTCATTGGAGCAAAAATCTTCTCACACAGATTCTGCCAGGTGCTCAGTAGTGTCTTACACCACAGGCAGCTCTATTAATTTCAGTTTGACTATTTGTGAGTTAAGGAATTACCCAGTGTGAGTAAGGGTGCTAGAATCTGGCCCCCTGTTTGAGGAAATGTCCACAATATTTCCAGTCTAGTTTGTTTTCCAAATAGTGTGAGCTCTTTGATTCTCTAAAGGTGGGAAGTTTCCAGAGGGAAGTGAAGACTTCTGAAATAAAGGCTGCCTGAATAAACGGCTTAAAAATGGAACCACCCCAGACCTCTCAAAGCTTCTGAGTATGGTAATCATACTGAACCTCACTCGCATTTCTGAGCTTCTGTTAAGATCCCTGGAAATAATAAGTGTTCTGCTGTGGACTCTGAATAAAATACAGTGGATCTGTCATGTGACAGTTTGCAAATTATGTGATATGATGCACAGTGACATCATATAATCAAAAGACAGTAGACCATTATCATGCCAGACACACAAACTAAAAACACAGTGTTTCATGCTTTGGTCAGTAAAATACAGTTTTAAAAGCTGAACTTTTAAGCACCAAGGTTTGTAAATGTTGGCCTTTGACTCCAAGTCCCAAGATTTTTTATTTTTCAAATATATGCGGTTTAGCAGCTGAAAAGCCAGTAAATGGAATTCCTCAAAGTACCAGTGATTGTATTATTGGTGGAAGTTTTGGAGCAGATCTATAGATAAGTCACATTTCGTATGAATGATACCGAAGAGGTACTCAGGAAACATGGTCTCAATCCTGAGATGTACATTTACTGGAGATCCTTACATTGTATGTCTTTGTAATGCTATGTTTAAATAAATAAAATTAAGTAAATAGAAATAATTTTGAATTCCAAGACACGGGTTAGTCCCAGAACCCTTGATCAGGGGAAAAAACCTCCCATTGATCCCAAGTTCTAAGATCTATTTTTAGTTATTTGGTTAATTGATTACAGTGTGATTTAAATTCTGAGCATTTAATAGAGATTATTTATTTATTTATTTATTTATTTATTTTGATTGAATCTTTAAATTAAAGAAAAAAATTGGGGGAAAAAATCCCAAACATTTCAGATTTTTTCCACCCATTTTTATACTGGCTCTGATATTATAATTCTTATCAGTGACTGAGATTGGTGTCAATAATAATTAGTTTGTGTGATTATAAGATATCAAAAGTTTATACAATTTTTGTGTACCCGTTTAATTTCTTATTTCAAAAATAATCTTAGAAGTTCCTTTGTGATGTACCAGTTTCTATTAATTGGCCAGATTCCACACTCATTTATTTTTTGTTAAAGTCAATTGGTTTTGTCAGTGATCTGTGGCAAACCTATACTTTCCAAGATCTGTTTCTGATAAGAGATCTGTCCTTCAGGTCATCTTAGTTTGATAATCTGCTTGTACATTTCGTTAACTTGCTTAGTTCAGGTTCAGTGATTTGAGTTTGCTAATGCTTTTATATCTGATGAGTCTAGAGACTTCACTCTTTCTAACCCCAATCCCATAAAAAGGATATGTCATCAAACCGGTATTTCCCACAATGCATGGCTCCTTAGTGGGAATAATTGATTTGGCCATTTAGGCAGTTGTGATTGACTCCATTTGTGGCTCTCATATTTAGTTCAGTGGTTTTAATAAAACTGCAAAGGGTGTAAAGCTAGAACAAACCTTGACCTCAAATGCCTTGAAAAGAATGAGCATCTTCCTACTAACTCTCACACACATGATAATGCCCATATGAATATTACATATTCTTTTGAAGCTTTTTTCCACATATGGGATAATTAGGGTCAATAATATATACTTGTGGTCTCATCCTGACTTCAGTGGACATTTTAACTGAATAGGACCGTAGGATCAGACCCTTCAAATGTTATAACAGAAATACAAGATGGATAGAGTAAATATATCTAGTCTCTTATCTCTAATGAGTTTATGTTGTTAATAATAAGCCATATTTCCTCTCAATTTCTCCCTCTCCAATTTTAATTAAGGAATCCATTCTGTCATAAATATATATGCATAACTCTCATTAGCAGCAGTGGGAGTAATATATATGTACTGTATAAAGTAAGGTAATCCCTCTAAAAGAAGAAAGTATTTGCATATAATTAAGGAGAAGGTGGTACATATATAAAGAGAGATCCACACTGGAAAGTTTGATTTAGAAATAGATATTAAAGTTGCTAGTGAAGAGAAGAATTTCTAGCCAAAGAAGTTTATTATTAGTGTTGTTATTATTTGTATTATTGTAGCACTTAAAAGCTGTAATCATGGAGCAGGACTCCATTGTGCTTGGTACTGTACAAACAACAAATAGTAAGCCTCTACCCCAAAGAGTTTACAACCTAAACATAAGACAAGAAACAGATGAATACAGACAAATGGGACAAGGAGACAGAGATAATACTAGTCAGCATACCAGCAACATAACCCTTGTGTCACAGGGCAGAGATTTTAAAAACCTCTGCTGCTTGCTAAAGACCCTGCTTCTCTGCAGTGTGGCTGGGTTAAACACTAAAACCCAGAGCAGGGAGCCCAGCTGAAGGCATTAATTGGGGCAGGCTCAGTGCAACCTACTGAGCCAGGTGGAACCACTGGGGCTGATGACTGGGGAAGAGTACAAACCCAGGGAAGAACTGAGAGAAGGAGTCTAGCCAGGCAGGAGGACAGGAGGCACCGAGCTCTGTCTCTGCTGGTTGAGACAAACCTCAAGGGGCCCAAGGACCTGGGGAAAGGTCTGTGTGGGACCTGGCTTTGAGGAAGTTGGGACTATATCAGCACTGTAAATAAAAGAGCATGGGTGAAGCACCAGAGAGGAGTGCTTGAAAGCGCTTGGGCTTTCTTTCACCAGCCTAAGCACAGGGCACAGGGACTAGGGCCCCGTGACACGTTGTCACAAGATTTTGCTGTATATAGACAATGTTATGAAACAACTGTGAAATAAATGGTGTAACAAACCAAGACAAAATGAAAGCTATCTGGGGGTGAAATTCGCTCCTGTTCAAAAAGCGATCACAAACACAAACCCCTCCAGACTTACGTATTACATACTCTTTGTGCTGATGCTCTGCCCCGGGGCAAATTTCACACTAAGAATAATTCTTATTCTGTATATTATAGTAGCACCGAGGGACTCTAACAGAAATGTGGGCCCAGTTATTCTAGGCTTTGCATATATGCATAGGAAGAGAAAGTCTCCGCAACAGAGATCTTACAGCATAAGCGTATAAACATGGGGGGAAGGATGAAGGCAGATGGGAAGTCTCAGAGATTAGTAATTTGCCCAGAATCACACATGGAGTCTCTGGCAGATCTGAGAATGGAACATGTCTCCTGAGTCCCAGCTCCTTATGGCTTTAGCCACAAGACCATCTGACCTCCCAGATACAAACTCTGTAACACCACAGCCATTTTAATAACTTTTTAAAATGTATCATCACAATATAGTACGCTCGTAGGTTGCATGACTGTCAATGCCCAGGGTGCAATGCTTAAATAGTCAAGATGATCCTGTAGCTATTTAAAAGGGGAAAAGAAAACAAAAGAAGATAAAGAGAGGTGTACTGCAGAGTTTTCAATTAATCTGCATGATGCAAAGTCTGAATTTACTTAGACAAACGCCCAACTACAGAAGGCCTTTCAACTAGTTGTACCTTCATATCAAGCCTCTGTTGTTGCTTAAAATAAAATGACTATTCAATAAAACTCAGCAAAATGCCTCAGGGCAGCTCACTGTTGAAAAACAAACTAAACCCATCAGATAAAACCGTCAGGGCTTGGACTTTATCTAATGCTGCACACTTTTATAAATTGATTCACTTTTCTGCCAACCCAACATGTCCGTGAAATAGCCTGGCTGCTGCTACGAGTGCAATTATTATTCCGCCTGAGGTGATTTGTGTGGTCTTAAAGCCCAGCAAACATCCATTTATACTCAAATAGATTGGAGATAAAGTAGACACTTCATGCAGACAGTGATTGGCAGACTCCCCATAACATGACAGTTGCAGACCTGCCCTATGGCCTGATGGGAGTCTGCATCATTATGCTGGGATTGGGCAGATCCATAGTGATGGGATTGTTGAGTGTCATCCTGATGCCAATGCCTGCTTTATCATGAAAAATGATAACCCTGATTGATGCAAATCCAAAACCAGAGAAATCTTAAACACTGCGGAATAGGTATCAATCCTATTTAGTTCTTAAACTTATAGGGAATTTTGCACAAACAGAAATCACAGATCTGTTTTCTAATATATATGTGATATTGTGACTTTATAATTACAAGGTATTGATTGATTGGTTTTATAGCAGCCCATGCTACCTGCACGAGAGTTGAAGGCCTGTCATCATTTTCCAGCTTAATCTGGACTTTTTTTTTTAAGTTCACTTTTGTGACCCAAACTGGAGGAGCAGACAGACAATGAGTTCTCCATCTTCCTGAGGGCTGGGGGCTGAGCTTCAGCCCTGGGGTGGCGAATGGCAGGTTCAATCCACAGAGCTTCAGGATGTCCCCAGGCCCTGTCCCCTGTGTGTGTGTGTGGGGGGGGGGGTTGGGCTCCATTCTCTGGTGGTGCAGTGGCCCCGAGCTTACCGCCGCATCACATCTGCAGCCTGCTGCCTCCCCTAGTACTCCATCATCACTGTCATCCTCTGCCTCTGTACCCACTTCCCCATACAGGACTTTATTTGTCCCTGGGCTTGCCGGGGCTGAGTAAGTCTGCTGTGAAAAGTGATATTAACAAACATACAAATATCATTTTTCACAGCAGATTTACTTATAGTTAGCAAAACAAACAAAAAAATTCCCCAAAAGCCAAAGAAACAACAAGAAAAAAGACAAGAATATTCAAATAACCTTATTTGTGTTTCTATTCTGTTTTAGTCCAGTAAAGAATAGAGACAAGAGTACATTATCTGCGCAAAAAACAAAACAAAACCACACATAACTAAATTACAGTGATTTGGACATGTATATGTGCATATTTATTTGTTTTTACTAAAGTTAGTTAAGTGTTTTAGGAAGAATTGTCAAAGCCTCCACCAAACTCTGAGACCACTACAAATTTATGGTGAGAATCCCTGATCTAAGGGCAGGTGATGGTAGCGTACCTCACAGCCCTGAGTACCTGTGGAAAGCATAACAATTTCAGACAGCAAAAGCTTGGTTAACAGCCTGATTCAGGTCAGCAAGCTCAAAGTCAGAGACCTGGATTCTACTCCTGGGTTGGCCACTGACTCACTGTGTGACTTTAGAGGTAAGGTATGCTAATAATACTTATCTTATTTACCTATTTCAGCCAGGTGTTGTAAGGAATAGATATGCAATATTCTCAAAGAACATTAAAAGAAAGAAGAAAATAATGATAAAACCATAAAAATTGGCAGGGGAATGAGGAGGCAGGTGTAGTACCTAAAACGACTTAATTATTTGTTTTAAACTGACTAGATTTCAAGTCAATAGCATCCATTTAACTAATTTCTCAAAGAACGAGTGAAAACCTAATGTAATAACCCAACAAGATAGAGATAGATATAAATACACCATCTTTGTAATATGATTACTAGGTTATAATTGAATTACCCTCCCTTCTAATGTACAGCATTAATTAAATTGCCAAGCTGGGCTATGGGGTGGGAAATGCAAATTGCCTTCCTCTGAATGCCCAGGGTGAATTCAGGGGTGTAAGGTACTGTAGGTGTCTGTCAAACTAGTTGCTGTACCTAAAAGTTAGGAAAATGAATCTCCATGGGGCCATCTCATATCACTGTATGCGGGATAAGACCTCCACCTTTAACTAAATATATTATTTCCTTCATATTGCATGATTTCAGAGTCTTGAATAGACCTGGCTGAAAATTTTTCTGTGAAGGTTTTTTAATGGAAAATGAACACTTCTTCCAAATGGAAATTTAAGAAATGTCCATTTTCTGTTATTTTTTTTTCCACAGAAAAAAGATGTCAGTTTTCAACAACCACAACTGAAAATAATGCCTGGTGTCCAGCCAAACCTTTTTGGTTTTACCAAGTAGTTTTACTCAACCAGACAAACTTTTTCATTTGCCACTGCTGAAACTTGAAAAATAAACAATTTTGACAAAATATTTTTGTTTGCTTGTTTTCATCAACATTTGTTATGGTCAAAACAAAATAATTTCCTGATCAGTTATAATACCGAGTGATATTTAAGTCTGTTGCAATCATAGAACTGGAAGAGACCTCGAAAGGTCATGTACACCAGTCACCTGCATTTGAATCAGGACTAAGTATTATCTAGATCATCTCTGACAGGTGTTTGTCCAACCTGCCCTTAAAAATCCCCACTGATGGAAATTCCACAAGCTCCCTAGTTCCAGTGCTTAACCCCTCTGACAATTAGGAAGTTTTTCCTAATGTCCAGCCTAAACCGCCTTTGCTGCAATTTAAGCCCATTGCTTCTTTTCCTATCCTCAGAGGTTAAGAAGAACAATTTTTCTCCCTCTTCCTTATAGCACCTTTTATGTACTTGAAAACTATTATCATGACTCATCTCAGTCTTCTCTTCTTTAGACTAAGCAAACCCATTTTTTTCAATCTTTATGTTTTCTAGACCTTTAATCATCTTTGTTGCTCTTCTCTGGACTTTCTTCAATTTGTCCACATCTTTCCTGAAATGTAGTGCCCAGAACTGGACAAAATACTCCAGTTGAGGCCTAATCAGTGTGGAGTAGAGTGGAAGAATTACTTCTCATGTCTTGCTTACAATACTCCTGCTAATACATCCCAGAATAATGTTTCCTTTTTTTGCAACAGTGTTACACTGTTGACTCATATTTATCTTGTGATCCACTATGACCCCCAGATCCCTTTCCACAATACTCCTTCCTAGGCAGTCATTTCCCATTTTGTATGTGGGCAGCTGATTGTTCCCTCCTAAGTGGAGTACTTTGCATTTTTCCATAATTAATTTCATCTTATTTGCTTCAGACCATATCTCCAGTTTGTCCAGATCACTTTGAATTTTAATCCTATCCTCCAAAGCAGTTACAACCCCTCCCAGCTTGGTATCTCCGTAAACTTTATAAGCGTATTCTCTTTGCCAGTATCTAAATCATTTATCAAGATATTGAACAGAACCATTCTGTGTGTGTGTGCAAAAAAAATAATCATGATTAATCACAGGATTAAAAAACTAATTGCAGTTAATCATACAGTTAAACAATAATAGACTGCTACGTATTTAAATATTTTTGGATGTTTTCTACATTTTCAAATATATTGATTTCAATTACAACACAGAATACAGTGTGTACAAAGCTCACTCTATATTTATTTTTGATTACTAGTATCTGCACTGTAAAAAAACAAAAGAGAGTATTTTTCAATTCACCTCATACAAGTACTGTAGTGCAATGTCTTTATCATGAAAGTTGAACTTAAAAATGTAAAATTATATTAAAAAACCCTCTGCATTCAAAAATTAAACAATGTATAATTTTAGACAATGTATAATGCAAGTGCACTCAGTCTTACTACTTGTTCAGCCAATCGCTCAAACAAACAAGTTTGTTTACATTTGCAAGAGAGAATAGTGCTCTCTTCTTGTTTTCAATGTTACCTGAAAGTGAGAATAGGCATTCTCACGGCCTTGTTGTAGCCAGCATCACAAGGTATTTATGTGCCAGATGCATATGCCCCTTCATGCTCCAACCACCATTCCAGGGGACATGCATCCATGCTGATGATGGGGTCTGTTCAATAACAATCCAAAGCAGTGCGGACCAACGTATGCTCATTTTCATTATCTGAGTCGGATGCCACCAAGAGAAGGTTGATTTTCTTTTTTTGGTGATTCAGGTTCTGTAGTTTTCTCATTGAAGTGTTGCTCTCTTAAGACTTCTGAAAGCATACTCCACACCTCATCCATCTCAGATTTTGGAAAGTGCTTCAGATTCTTTAATCTTGGGTTGAGTGCTGTAGCTCTCTTTAGAAATCTCATATTGATACCTTCTTTGCGTGTTGTGAAATCTGCTGTGAAAGTGTTCTTAAAATGAACAGCATGTTTTGGGTCATCATCCAAGATTGCATCCGATGAAGTGGGTATTAGCCCACGAAAGCTCATGCTCTGAAAAAATTTCAGTTAGTCTTTAAGGTGCCACAGGACTCTTTGTCACTTCTGCAATTCCAGACTAACACGGCTACCCCTCTGATTCCATCCAAGATTGATATAACATGAAGTAAATGGCAGAAGGCAGGTAAAACAGAGCATGGGACGTACAATTCTCCCCCATGGAGTTCAGTTACAAACTTAATTAACACATTTTTTTTAACGAGTGTCATCAGCATGGAAGCATGTCCTCTGGAATGGCAGCTGAAGCATGAAAGAGATATGCTAAACATTCATATGCTGGCATGTAAATACCTTCCAATGCTGGCTACAAAAGTGCCATGCAAATGTTTGTTTTCACTTTCTGATGACATTGTAAATAAGAAGAGGAAAGCATTATCACCTGTAAATGTAAACAAACTTATTTGTCTTAGCGATTAGCTGAACAAGAAGTAGGACTGAATGGACTTGTAGGCTCTGACATTTTACATTGTTTTGTTTTTGAATGTGGTTATATAACAAAAAAAAAATCTACATTTGAAAATTGCACTTTCACGATAGAGATTGCACTACAGTACTTGTATGAGGTGAGCTGAAAAATACTATTTCTTTAGTTTGTCATTTTTACAGTGCAAATATTTATAATAAAAATACACTGTTTACAACACAGAATATTATATATGAAAATATAGAAAAATATCCAAAATATTTAATAAATTTCAGTTGGTTTCTATTAACAGTGTGATTAAAACGGCAGTATTTGTGATTAAATAAACCTATTGTGATTCAATTTTTTTGAGTTAATCATGTGAGTTAAGTATGATTAATTGACAGCCCTAATATAATCAGTGGGTTTGAGCTTCTGCTGCTCAATGAAGAGTTAAGCACTAGTTCAACAAGATTCTTAAGCAGTGCCTAAATTCAAGCACATAAATAGTCCCCTTGAAGTCAGTGGGAGCATTTGCATTCTTGAAGTTAGGAGTGTGCTTAAGTATCTTGATGAAACAGGACCAAAGAACTGTTTTGTTTCCATGTGTCCACTGCCTCACCAAACAGATCTGGATGGGATGAGTGAGTCTGCAAATTAATACGTTTCCTATGCTATTGATCATCACACAAATATGAGGGTCTTTGTAGCTAATGTATTAACTTAGCATGCTATAAACCTGTGGGAAGAGAGATGACTAATTCGTAGATGAATTAATGCCTGATCTGGCCTTCAGGCTTCTGGTTGCTGGTTCTGAGTGTAACTAAATGAATACAATAAAACAAACAAGTTTTTTTTTCTTCTTCACAACTGGCACAGTGCAATGCCCTTTAAAGTGTGAAAAGAATCCTGCTGTAAGAAACTGTAAAGTGGCAGAACGACAGGTTCCCAGGAGAGAGAACTTGTAATATCAAATATACAAACTAGTATGTGCAGTGTAGGAAAAGATACAAGAAAAAGTCATTTTCAAGAGTATAAATCAATATTTACTATAGCAAATGCATGGTGGGGGGAGGGTAGAATGACATCAAGAAGGAAGATACTGTAACATTAAAAGAAACATGATCAACCTCATTTCTTATACCATAGAAGAGAGGTGTGTTGGCTTTTTTTGAATGATCAGTGGAAAAAGTTAGCACTTTGAAAAGATATGAATATACTAGCATCTTCATAGAATGTACAGATGGATGTTACAGTCTCACAGTTTGTTTTACTTCATTGTAGTGTACAAAATAACTATACTGGTAATTAGATTGAACTTTTTGCAATGTGTGAGCTAGAAACCATTTATATAAATTAGCAATGATAACCATTGATTTGTACTCCTTGAAATCTCTCTCCTCTTATGTTTGTCTGCCCAGGCGCACACCCACACTCGCTGCCGGCAAAATCATAATGTTAAAATGCTGGAGGAGGGATGGCTAATACAATTATTGTTTTTAACATGTCATCATTCTGAAATACAAGTGAGGAGGTGGTAATCCTTCACATTTCACCTGCTGTTACCACAATTTCACACTAACAATTCTGGCACATTGATTGGAATATATACAAATTGGTTTAAAAGAGAAATACTCAAATTAAACTTTTTCTGATTATATACTGCATGGCATCTGATTTATGCTCTATGCATAATTAGTAGTTGTAGTCCTTCAGTTTAGACAAAAATGCTAAAAGAACTAATTAGGGAATAAACCCTATCCAGATGGGTTTGTTGCTGCATCAGTAAATATGGGCTGGTGATAAATGATCTACAGACTCCGTTTTAAAATGGCCATGGATAATTCTAATTGAATTACCATGCTAAAAGTACACCAAAATATTATATTAGATTCAAAGTATCTGATTGAAAAGACCCAATGAAGTATATTGCAATGCATTAGTCTCATTATGCAAACTGGAGTCCCAAGAGGACTATTACCCTCTTTTCACCTGCAGTAACCTAAGATCCTAGGGAGTGTTGCTTACATATCACAATACCAGCTACCCCACTCATGGATAGTTTCCCTTTCTAACTAGCAAACTGTGTTGTGTCAAAACATCTTGATTTTGTCATCTTGGAGATGAAAGCAAATGGGGGATGGATGTGTAAATTTCATATGCTCTTTTGGAAATTTAGTGGACAGTGTTTGTTTGTGGACATAACTAGTGGTCAGCACTAAAATATCTGCATTTACTAAGTGATATGAAACAGTTACCTCATAGCTATTTCTTGAACTGGTTGGTAAATGATTTTGTGAAATAAGCTATTTCTGTTGGGAGAGCCCAAAATAGATCTCTTCAAATATTTATTTTTTAATGTTATGGAAGTGATAATTGAAATGTTTCATTTACTCATCAGTCAACATGTATTTTCCCCATGTAAAAATATTGTTTTCTCAGATGTTTAGAAATAGAGTTCCATAATCATGGTCCAGCTCCCAAGTAAGTCTCCCACAGTAACAAGCATCATCCTAACAGACAGTTCACACTGTCCCCAATGAGCACACTTGTTTCAGCAGATCTTAATCTGACAGCAAAAGCCAATTTTAAAGGTATCCCCTGGCTGATCTCAGTGAGGACTTTGAAGATCAGGACCAGGATTTTAAATCAGATCCTTTCTTCAGTGCAGAGTCAGCAGAGAACTGGAGCACTGAGGTGATTGTGCAGTAGCTGCTGGCAAATGTTGACTTCTGTTAAGGATGAACAATTCAATCCCCTCATATTGGGAGCTGATTCTGAGAGGCGCTGAATGCCCACATCTCCCATCAACATCACAAAGAGTTGCAAGTACTAGGCCTGCCTCATGATCAGGCCTGAAATTGTATGCATTGTATATATTCTGCCAACCTCTTCTTATTACACTGCTCTACAGCCAAAATGCTTCTGCAATAAATGTAGTCAAACTTTACTAATTCTGCGTCACTGAGAACGAAAATGATGCTTAAAATTGTTGATTGGCTCTAGTTTTCAAGATATGCTATTGGGTCAGTATATACAACCCTTGACATGGGAATGGCGGAGGATAAGTGAGTTATAAAGGGAAGGGATCTCAATTTAAATCAGAAATGACTAAAATACATCTTTGACTGGATCTATGAATAAATCTATGACTGGGTTTGGACAGTACTTGCTTTTTAGGCAAAATAATGAATGATGCAATCTGAAGCTGGTATTGCGTCATACATGATATGAATTGCATCATGTTATTCCTAGAAGTCATGGATGATGCAATCATAACGAAGCTTACATCACTCTGCTGAACAAATTGCCCTATATCAGCTCTAGAAATCATACAGTGTCGTGCTCTCTTATTTGTCAGTGTTTGATTTTGCAAAGGGACACATTTCTGTTTAGCCAAAGTGAGCAGAGATGCCTCGTACTTGTGTACGACAGTGCAGATAACTTCTGCTATGTTTGTGGTGAAGTGACTTTTGCATCACAAAAGCGCAGTCTAACCACTATGGTTAAGAAAGCCTATCACCTTTATTTTGGCTGCAAAATTGGAGATCAGGACAAGAGGTGGGCCCCACACATATGCTGCAACACTTGTGCAACAAATCTTTGCCAGTGGTTGAACAGGAAAAGGAAATCTATGCCTTTTGCAGTGCCAATGATTTGGAGAGAGCCAACGGATCATACCAGCAATTGTTACTTCTGCATGGTGCCTCTAGTTGGGAAAGGTGTGTCAAAGAAGAAAAAGTGGACTGTGCATTATCCAAACATTCCATCAGCTATACGCCCAATACCCCACGGAGAAGGACTGCCAGTTCCTGATGCACCAGAATCATTCTCACTTGAGTCAGACGAGGAAGAGGATGAAACTTCTGGTCCTGAAACATGAATGTCACAGGACCCACATTTTCTCCCATCCTCCTCCTCTGAACCACACCTCATAACACAAGCTGAACTGAATGACCTTGTCAGGGATTTGGAACTACCCAAGAGTAAGGCAGAGCTGTTGGGCTCCAGACTACAGCAGTGGAATCTCCTGACAGGTGATGTTAGGGTTTCCATGTTCCGTGACCGTCAAAAGGATCTAGTCCCATTCTTCTTCTTGGAAGGTGATCTTGTAGCCTGCAACAACATCGATGGTGTGATGGCAGCCCTCAACATCATTCACGATCCAGATGAGTGGAGACTCTTCCTTGATTCATCGAAGACGAGTCTTAAAGCTGTTTTTCTGCATAATGGCAATGTTTTGCCATCAATTCCAGTTGGTCATGCAGTCCATATGAAGGAAACCTATGACAACATGAAACAACTTTTGAGGTGCATAAACTATGACCAACATCAGTGGCAGCTTTGTGGCGATTTGAAGGTTGTTGCTCTCTTGCTTGATCTGCAGACTGGATACACAAAGTACTGCTATTTTCTCTGCGAATGGGATAGTCGTGCAAGAGATTCCCACTACATCAAGAAAGATTGGCCACTCCGACAGTCATTGGAGCCTGGGAGGAAAAGTGTTCAGCATCCACCACTTGTTGAATCGAGGAAGATTTTGTTACCACCCTTACACATCAAGCTGGGTCTGATGAAGAACTTTGTCAAGGCCATTGACAAAACACAAGCAGCTTTCAAGTACCTCCGTGGAAAATTTCCAAGGTTAAGTGAAGCTAAGATAAAGGAAGGTGTCTTTGTTGGTCCTCAGATTCGTGAGCTTCTTCGAGATGATTCATCTGACCATGCACCGTGGAAAGGAAAAGATGGCATGGAAAGCCTTCCAGTCAGTGGCAATACATTTTCTCGGAAACAACAAGGCAGACAACTACAGGTTGTTGGTGGAAAACCTCCTCAAGGCATACAAAAGCCTTGGTTGCAACATGTCACTAAAGATACATTTTTTGCACTCTCATCTAGATTTTTTTCCACCTAACTGCGGAGCAGTGAGCGACGAGCACGGCGAGCGATTTCACCAGGTCATTGCAACAATGGAGAAATGCTATCAGGGCAAATGGAGCCCATCAATGCTTGCAGACTATTGCTGGACAGTGACAAGAGATGCTCCATTTAATGAATACAAGAGACAAGCCAAGAAGCGCCGAATAGACACTGAATAGGACTAAACTATGTACATAATAGTTTTTTGCCTTTTGTTTCATAATACATTTTATTTCTATAACCCTTTTGCTGATTTTTAAAGTGTTACATAAACAGGACAGGTGAAATATTATCATGTAAAGCAACCATAAACACATGAAAAGACCTAGGTTTACAATTTATGATTAAAACTCTACTATCTACACAATATACTTAGACATAAAATGTAAAAACTTAAATAACTTAGAAATATTAGCCAATCAGTTGTTTTAATTGTCATATTTTAATTCAGCACATCAAAATACATAATAAATATCACATTTTAATTCTGAAGCAGACGACTTCTAAAAAATTGTAGACCAGTGTTATGGAAGGCTTTCAGATTTAGCCCCATGGATGCTTATTTCAACCTAGAGCTTTGCTAATTAGTCTCACATAGCTGCACATTTTGGATACTTACTGGTTTTGTGAGCAAGTTTTGGATTTTGCAGCTTGCATCATTTTACATTTTCTCTCTTCCGCTCTCTCTCTTTTCTCCCCAATGTTCAATACACCTTTAAGGTGCAAGACACAGTTAAACATAGTATGGGCAAAGCCAGACATTTTCAGAAAAGCAATGTAACTTTACATCATTAGATTCTTACCAAAACATACACGTCGTACGTGAACTCCTGCTTACTGTGTTTGTGACATTGAGAGAAAGTGATAGTTTACTGGAGTGAAGTATTTACCATGGATGTTTGCAGCACTTAATCAATAGTTACTTCAGCCTTGCAAACACACACACACACACACACACACACACACACATCCATTGGTACAGCACCCTTTTAATCCTGCTAACACATCCTTTATCAGCCTCACTGACGTGGTAATTTAATTAGCAGAGTGCTAATTACTAGAGCTGTGGGACCTTCACAAACCCATCTTTCAAGCAAGCTCCCTTTTTCCTAAGTAAAAAAGTAGGCTCTCTGAATTCATCTTGTTCTTTACTCTCCTCTACATGCCTCCTTCACACAAAATTTCTCTCCCACAGGCAATCCCCTTACTCTTCCTGTAGAGTTGTAGAAATCTCTTCACTCTCCCACTTCTGTGTTCTGCCTCCTCTGCACTTGATTTGAGAGCGACTTTATTTCATTTCTTCCTTCCTCCTCAGCGTATCACCACTGATTACTAACAGCCACAACAGTTCTTGGAAACCACAGGGGAAGAAGGGGGACTTTTGTTCACCCTTGCTCCTCCTGCTGTTGGTTCTACCCTCCAGTGCAGAGTAAGGATTTGGTTCACCCATGTTTTCTCTTCAGCAGAATCTCCTTCACACCCCACTGAATTCACTCTGCCACCAAGAAACTTTACCATGCTTAGCTCCCGTCACAGGGTGGGCTCTCTCACCCAGGATTTCTTTTTGCAAGTAACCCTCATGCACTCTGATGTAAGTTCACCAATGGTGTGCACTTTATTTACAATGTCTTATATTGATGGGATATGAAGCTACATAAGGCTTTTTCCAAGCTTCAACATACCTCCCACCCCCAGTCATAGGATGAGATGGTAGGAGAGAGATCTCACTTCTAGATCCTGGGCTTCTTTGCCCTTCCTTCTAGCCCCTTTCTCTCCTTTCCTGTCTCCTACATAATAGTCCCAGCTGAGGAGCTGAATCCTCCTGTTAACTGGTTAATCGCTGAGTCCTAATCAATTGTCTCCTAACTTTGCCCATTTAGAGATGCTTAAAATGGGCAGAGAGTGGTGAGCCAGTCCTAGGCTACTTTTGTCACAGGCCCCAATTCAAGAAAGCACTTAAGCACATTTTTAAGTTCATCCTTCTTCAGGAAAGCACTTAGGATATGCAGATCCCATTGACTTCAGTCAGACATGAGTCTTGAATTAGGGCCTAAAATCCTTTCTCCAGCTAATCTAATTCAAAGATTTGCAACCAGAGAAGCATTTTTCTATAGAATATGATAAATTCAGCAGAAGTCTAACTGTTAGGCATAGGTTAAGGACTGAGATTTCTTGTGGGATCTGGGTGAGCTTCCCCAAAGTTTGCATTTGCTGTAAAATAAATAACTAACAAAACCCTACCTGCAGAATGCTGGATTAATTAATGATAAAGTTGGAGAGTGAGTGGAAAGGGGGTTTCTTAAGCACTGTAATTCTTTTCTTTTGATCACTCGTGTGTTTCTAAGGACAGAATTTAACATCTTTAAGTACTTCTGTACTTGTGCTAGTAATATTGCACCCTTATTGTATTTAGTTGACATCTGTTTCTTTGCATCTTTCTAAGTACAAAGAGATACCTACCAAGTGCTCAGTGGCCCATTTCAATATCCAAAGCAATTTTTATTGTTTTCCCAAAACTGTAATAAAAGAGGTGTTATCTCTTTCGCTCCCTCATTGGGTTTTAAATTTAGACGCAAGGCCATCATATGTATCTGACAGCCCAAGGTGTAAAACAAAATTTATTTCATATCAAAATTGAAATGAATCACTGGGACAGGAAACATTTATGAATATTTTCTTGTGGGAAAAAGAAGTGTTGTCAGATTTAATACCCATCGTGTCACTTCATTGTTTGAGATGTCCATCCTAGCTTGTGATTTCAAGAGAACAAGAGCAGGTTAATTGTAAAAAGTGGATATTTGTTAAAGCAATTTCTTTGTATATAGAAAAGAAGAAGGAAATAATAAAGAATTCAGAAAAGTTCATCAAAGTCTTTGGGATTTATTTTCCCTTTCTCTTCACTTTCTACAGAAAGGCTTTGTGTTTGAAAAAATAACCTCCACAACATATTCAAAACAGGGATGACTATTTAGAAGAATATTAGTAGACTAGGGC